>JACXGM010039432.1:0-10582 GCA_016801145.1 Umbra pygmaea
ATGTATGGGAAACACAAATTGACTCCAAAAATGTAAGGTCACATGAGATGGTGGTGAAGAACCATTTTATAATCTAAAGTACCTTTTGGCGCTACAAAGAAACTTTTGTGCAATGGAAAGTTTCTTAAGATGTTAAAGGTTCTTCAAGGAACCATTTACCCCTACACAGAAACTTTGAAGAACCTTTATTTTTAAGAGTGTAGCCTATGGGCTGAGGTGGATACATAGAAAAATCGTTTGTGTTTCTTTGTTGTTGGTTTATTATATTTATGTTTTTATTATATTTATGTTTATTATATTTGTATAAATTGCTATTATTAGTCAAATAATCTATAATCGAATCGAAATCGAATCGGACTGAAAAAAAATGAATCGTTAGATTAATCGATGCATCGTAAAAATAATCGCTAGATTAATCGTTTAAAAAATAATCGTTTATCCCAGCCCTAGTTTGAAGGGAAGTAATTTGCACTCGGTCTTCCCCCATTATAGCAAAATTGTTCCTGAACATTAGATAGCCTAGAGCCGAGAGTACTTTATTGTATTTCTTTGAACTGCTTAGTTTAAATCCAACAGATGCATACCAACAGAGTATGCTATCATTGTTGCCTGCGGGCTCTAACCCATGCACAGTTAGTATTGTGAGCTTATTGGTCACATTATTTTCCCATGCTTTTAAGTGAGAAAACAGTTGTTGATTCTCCATTCCTAATGCATTCTTTGTTTAACTTAGACATTACAATATTTGTTCAACCCTTGAAAAATGAAAAGTCAAGCCATAAAAATACAGTATGTTCTAAAGTGTCTACATATGTATGTAATCAAACTGTCACGGTTCCTCAGTACAGAGAAGTGCGAGACAGGCGCGAAGGTTGCAATCTTCCAAATAACTTTTATTAGAATAAAACAAAACTGCCACGTGGGGCAAAATGGACTCTACAAATAACAGGACACAGGAACACATAACAGAACACATTGACCAACAAGGGAGGGAAGCAAACACACAACCTTAAATACTAACCTAACGAGGACTTAACGTAAAACATCTGGGGACACTTAACAATGACGTCACCTAAATCATAACTAAGGCAAGACATGAAACAGACACAAGAGGGAGCCAAAACACCACACATACGGGAGCAACCTAGAGACACAGACATACATGGAAATAACCTACAACTAAACCACCGTGATAAACACTGGACAGCAACATGGGAGACATATACACAAGAGACATAACAAATCAAGGAGGCCTTATCCCAGCCCCATCTAGGGCTGGATGTGACACAAACATTTACCCTAAGCCCGCTGAACAGTTTTAGTCAACTCACCAGGGCTGCGGAATGCTCAGAGTTCGACTCACAATCTCAGAAAAAAACAAAACAGTACATCCAGCAGATTTGTCCAGATTTGTCCTTTGTCCGAAATAAAATCCAAAATCCAATGTTCAGCATGCACTAATCGAAAACCGTTCTGCTTAGCCAGGACTCAGCATTGGGGTCACCAAATGTAGTTGGGAGATTTATGACAAGAGTAATACAATTAATATATTAATATGACAATATTAACAAATCATATATTCCCTTTTTCCTCTGCAGTGAATGTGCTGAGGAAATATGCTAGGAATGGTTATCAGTGAGTGTGTGTAGTGAGAATTGTGTTGACCTTGTTAATAACTTAATATCTCTAAATCTGACTCCAAATGTATTGACATTAAATATACGAGTTGATCTGGGCTTCCCAACCAGCTTTGCTTGGAATCTGCTAGGTAGCTAGGCTAGTCCTCAAGCAGCGCACTATAATGTCCTTTGTTTGGGTCTGTACTGGTGGCAATCAGAGTTCAGAGTTCAGAAAATAATCATCAACTAGTCTGGATAAATATCAACATAATGTAAAATATCAAATAGGCTAATTCGCATCGAACCAGAAAAAATAGAATTGTTTGTTTTTATTGAGTACTTGTGAAAAGACCTCTGGCAAATCAGACTACAAACGGGACTGTTATGTCCCCCGGTATAGATTCAGCAATGGCTAAGTTTTCCTTGTCCTGTGTTAGTGTTTCCGTGCTGTGTTTCTGTCCTGTTCTGTATGTTTGTTCTGTTCAGTTTGTATGTTTCCCAACAGGTGGTTCAGATCTTCATCAGTTTAATCATCACTTATCACTGGCTCCTCCCCTCCGTTATCTGGTTCAGCTGATTCCACTATATATCTGTACCCCTGTTTGTTCATTCTCTTTCTTGCTCTCAGTGTGTGAGGTAGCCTTTTTGGAAGTCCTCTCTGGATACTGCCTGAGTTCTGGTCTGGTCGGTGTGGTTTTTGGTATTGGGCAGTTTGTGTAGTTAGTGATAATATTTGTTGTAGAGTGAGAGCTGTGTTCGGTTGTTAGTGTGAGTGATAGGCCTATTTAGTGTGGAAGTGTGTTATTGTATTTAGTTTAGTGTATTGTTAGTAGTGTAACTATTGTGTGTTGTAACCTGTTGTTAATAATAATAATTATTTTGTCTTCCCAGGGAGGAGAGGAACATGTGGGAGTGTTAGGCCAGATGCCGATGGGCTTACACCACCCGTAGGGATAACCCCTTTGTCTATATACATCAGGGTAGACCTGAGCGGCCCACCCCTTGTATTTTGTTTTAGGGCGCCTTGATCGAGTGCCAGGTAGTTTAGTTGTGTGTTTAAGAGTGCTAGACAGGTTAGGGGTGGGGTTTACAACTTTACTTTCTTTGGGTTCTGCTCAGCCTCTCGTCCCAAAACTATTATTTACAATTACCGTGGCAAATAAATCCTTTCTGTTAAACGATACCTGCTGTCCTTGCTCGCACCCACGACTCCATACTCCTTTCTCTGACCACTTGGGCAGCGAGGTGTGGCATCCCGTTCCCCTCATGGAAAGCAGTGCATAACATGGACATTTACCATATTAAACGCTAAAGTACAATTAAACATGCAATCAGTGGCGGCGCCAGAGTATTTTTTTGGCATAACTATGATGGGGCTAATCCACACAGTGGTTGGGCTGAAATCAGCGTCTGAATTTCAATGTGAATACATGCACAATAGAATAGAGCATAAAATCATTCCCAGTAGCTAGCTAGAAATACCACGTCGGACTGACTCCTTTTTTCACACGCAAATTACATCTAGAGCAAACGATGTGGAAAATCACTACTACTGAGTTCAGGCAATAGTGTATTTGCGCTATTTCAACTCGTTAATTTTGTCTGGCAAACCTGTCCACTACACACCCAATAGGGATTGGCAGATCGATCAAAAAATGCGCACCTCAATTCTTTCTGTTCGCGTGTACATTATCGTGCTTGTGAGAGATAGGCATGTCTTTTCATATTCCACAAGACTGTTTAATCGTGACCACTATATAACCTCACCTTTCATTTTTGTAGATAATCTTGATTTTGCACCTGTATGTTTTGTTAGTTTATTACTATTTAGTGAACTCCATGATTACACATTAACAACATGCACTAGCCAAGTAACCTACACACGTAGAGGCTCATTAGGTTGTCCTGACTACACTGTAAAAACTGTTACTTATATATAACTTAAAAAAATTAAGACAACATTTTCCAACCACTTTTTGTAGGTTTAGCGAACTTCTTGTCTTTTTTACGTTGGGAAAAACTAGAAATAAACATTTTAGTGTGAGCTAAATTATTAGGTAAACTCTACTAAAAAGCCAAAAAATTAGGTTTAACCAATGTCTAAATGGACAGTGTTTTAATCACAAAAACCTAATTAAATTAAGTTACATTTAACGTATTCCACCAACGTAGTTCTCTTAACGGTGAGTTGAGGGTAATAAAATATTACGCTTGTTGGAAATTCTAATTTGTAAAAATACAATCTTGAAGTCACTGTCAGTGTGGCATACGAAAGCTGTAAACACTCCTGCCGCATTTCCCTACGAAGGCAAATCATACATTTTCTTTTAACCTGTTCATCACCTGGGTAACCGGCGCCGGGTCGCTAAACTACAGTACATAGATGGGAACACTCTTCTTAGTAATGGTTGCAATAAATTAAACCACTTACATTTTCTATTTCGTTTGAGATGTAAAGATTAATATTATAATTTAGTAATCAATACATGAATGCATAAAGCAGAACATACCTGAAAACAAACAATTCTTAAGAAGAAAACGTGCAGAAAAGCATGCTGGGAAATGGCAAAAGGAGCGAAAATGGGCGGGTTGTGTCTTTTTACATCTGATACAAACTTTTAAAATGGGTTTTGTTAAATCAATTTATAGTGAAGTCCATAGAAATTAATTTTATTGTAGAAAATATTGAGTTACGAAAATATTCACATGTTTTACTTATTGATAACTCAAAAAATCAAAGAACGAAAAATAAATTAATTTGTTGGAATAAATATAGTTTTTAAAATGAAGTCATACGGACAATAGCACCGAACAACTTTTTACAGTGTACGGTATGTGAAGTGAACGCTACTGGAGCGGTACTGTAGCGATTCTGGGCCGCTCAAACATTGCTCTGCGCGCGGGTAAACATGGTTAACTCTGCTCCTCGCTCCAGTTCCACTCCACTCTGCACCGAAACCACATAAAAACGCAACTAAGTCAGCACAGTTGATATTTCATGGTGGGGCTAAGGTGGGGCAAACACGATTCTTGGTAGGGCTGTACCCCAACCAAGCCATACCCTGCCGCCGCCCCTGAATGCAATATATAGTGTTTGGCCGCTAGGGTTCTCTCAATCAAAACAATAGCAAAAGATGTACTTGAATGATGTCGAGAAGTAGCATTGGATCATGGGTTCTGTTGTCGTCGTCAATGACAACCTGCCAATCTAGCGTCTCCGACAGAAAAAATGTTCACAAAGTAATGCATTGTTAAAAATATTATATCTTTATTCATGTTATGTTTGGCGGTTCCCTGGAACTTAGACCAACTAGAGCAGTCAAAGATTATATGATGCCATTGACGGGCGACAAAATGAAACGTCCCGTGTCTTAGAATTATATTACAAATTTCTCTGGGTTTGAAAGTTGGTGGAAACATTTGGGATAATGTAAGTACACAACTAACAAATATATATAATATAAAGTGATGTTTGGTTTTTTAATGCAAAGTACATCTTTTGTTATTGTTTTGGAAAACTACATATTGTACCTTTAAAGGGAACTTCAGCTTTAAAATGATGTGCAACTTGTGTATCAACTCTTAATATTGAGCTCAGTTAAGCCAGTTAATGAAGATAGCTACCCAGTTCAGCTGAGAAAATCATACTGTGCATTGTTCATTTTCAGCATGATGTGCAGTACACAGCATGCTTCTGCATGTTGCAAACTAAGTTCTTCTGTCCAGTGAATAATATATTGTAATACAAATTGTAGATTGCTTGCTACTCATTTAAAAGTTGAATAATATTAATAGGCCAGCTAGGCGGAGACTTGTATCTTAAAGCACAAGCAATGAGTACTGATTAGTAAAACTAACCGTATCAGTGTGTGAGAATAGTTTTTATCTTCTGGTAAAAGTAGAACAAACCATTTTTTAGAAGGGGTAGAGGAGGGTCTATATATATTATAATTACATTTTAGAGAATGTGACTGTTTGAGAATGTGATTGTTATACAATGTTCAAGTATTTATAAGTATTTTAAAATATATTTTTTAAATATATCACCAGCTAAGAGGGTACTTTTGAGTCTGCGGGGGAAAGGGCAGGTGCTCAACCCCATGCTATCTGTTGGGGCAAAGCATCACTTGCCCCTAATATAAAATCACCACTGCATACAGAGGTAGGAAATACTAGAATAACGATAGCAACAGGCATTCAGAGCCAGAGGAGCATTGGGAATATCATTGGCTGCCTTTAAAAGGATGATTTGGCCTTTTAACTTTAACAGTGTAATTTAGCATAGACAATTAGACATTCAGCCAATTCATTTGTTTATGAACATTGGAATGCTTTTTGTGGTCAGAAGTCAGAAATATATAGTCAGAAAATCCCAAATTCTGAGGTTTCTGTAATGCAACAGTATTCCCCATTGAGGCTGAGGTATTATGTTCACGCACAAGAAACGGAGAGCTACAGAAAGCTGTCAGTTAAACCTTGCTCTGGGAGAATAATTTTTTAATTCCAACTGTCATTAACAATGCACCTGCACATTTATGTGCCGTGTGATGATATATGAACTTTCCATTCAGGGTCAGACTGGGACACAAATTCAGCCCTGGCACTGTAGCTCCACAAGCCTGCATTAAACCAATCGCACAAGCCCACCCACAAATACTACAGAAACACTGCTACAAAAACATTATAAGCAATACAGTACAATATTCAAAAAATGTACAATTGACTGGAAAGCAATAGTCTTATTTTCTCCAATTATATTCTCCAACTACACATTTTTTTATTTTGGCATTGTATACATTTTCGGATATTACACACTTGTATTGAATACAAATAAGTTTGAATCGCCAATCTTCATCAAAACCCAAGCTACATAATTTCAAAGTTGATTATTGTCAAAGAGTGAGAAACCGGCAATCACAGATTTAATTTCATTTCATTCTAATTGAATTGAGAATTAGAAAACCCTTAGACATTATGAACTTACATGCACACTTAAGATTAAGTAGTAGTTCCTTTTTTATTTTATACAGGGAAAAGACCACCAAGACCAAGAGATCAATGGAATAAAAAAATGATACACCATGAAACAAAGTTTAAAAGAAACATTAACATTTAACAATTTAAAGGTCAAGGCAAACACATGTAAATTTACTTGCAGGAATAAAAACCTCAAATGTAAGTTTGCTCTGGGTATCATTTCATGAGTGTGCAGCAAGGAATTTGAATGAAGTTTTACCTAATTCAGTGTGGACTCATGGTGTGTCTCTAGTGATAAAACGTCCTGAGTCTGTGTAATGTTTGAGAAAATGTTTTTCTTTCATTTAAATAACTAGGTAGTTTCTGCAGAACATCTTTATAAATGAATGTCAGACACTGTTTGAACCTTCTAACATCCCAACTAACTGAACTAATAATTGCAAAGGGTGTCAGTGTTTAGAGATAATTTGGATTATTGTCATGTGTTCACCGCTACTCTAACAACTACAAAAAAAGGAACTAGAAGTGCATATCTGTGTCAAAGGTTTCTTCCTACCTCAACCACACTCCTTCCTGAGCTGTCTCTAGTTGAGTTCAGCTAGCCTACGTCATAGTTGTGCACATAACAGCATTTCTGAATACATGATTAAAATGTTACAATTTGCACATGTTAACTTACACTAGCTATACTAGCATTTAGTAATTAGGAAAATCCAAGCTTGGTTGTATTAACTCCAATCAAAGTTTATTGTACAATGTGTATGTGTGCTGCTGATAGCTGAGTTTGACATTAAATGATCAAAACTACACACCTACTGGATTATTCAGTATAGCTTTTAACTTGTGGAGTCTTCCGGGGTTGTACTGCCGGTGTTGGGTTCTGACACTCTCCTAGTAAGCCAGCTACATGTCTCAGGTGGAAGATGGAGGGTCTTCAACAGGGTGGTCCTGAAGGACTTACAGAGGAAGAAGTAGATGAGAGGGTCCAGACAGACATTTATGGTTGAGATCCACAAGGTTATCTTTTTAGTGATCCTTAAGGTTGCCTTAGTGCAGCTGGTCATATCGATAACTTGAAGCTGGGTATAGGGGATACGTATGGAATGGTAGGGGACAAAACACACCAGAAAAACAATCAGAACTAAAAACACACGTCCTTTGGTCTTACACATCGCCTTGTCATTGCTGCTTCCAGATTTTCTGTATGATTGAATAACCTTCCTCGATATGCAGATGTAGCAGAAACAAATAAGAACACAAACTACCCAAAATATTATCTGGCAGAATATGATTACACCTTGGTGCAAATTCCGTCCTGCCTGACTCTTCATATCCATGCAGGTGTCATTTGTGTAATTTGCAGGATCCTGATTGGTCAAGACCATAGTTGGTATAGTATTGGTGGACAACATGACCACCCAGAAGAAGGCAGACATCACTTTGCCGAAGACCAGGTTCTGACCAAACAACCTGCCGCATGGCCTGACGATCTTAAAGAAACGATCTAGACTAATGAGGCCCAGAAGAATGATGCTCATATACATGCAAAGGTAGAAAATAACATCAGAGTACCGGCAGCAAAAGGCTTTCAGAGAAAGAGGAGCATTGGGAATGTCATTGGCTGCCTTTAAAGGGATGGTAATGGTCATGAGAAGGTCAGCAGCCACAAGGTTCTTCAGATATACCATGAAGGTGGATGTTGAGGGCAGGTTTATGCAGACCCAGACAGCTATTCCATTCATGATGAGGCCCAGAATAAACAACAGAAAGTACAGCACTGGTATTACTGTATCTATGGTATCCTCATGAAAGCCACAGTCCAATGAAGGGTGATCTTCCATTTTGGCTATTCGTTTTGATGAGTCTGCAAAAGTTAGAAACACATTTTTTTTATTAATAATTTTGTATTTGCAATTGATTGATCTAGCCAATAACTTTGATATTTTTATATGAAATTACTTTCTGATTTATTGGCACGTGAGAAAATTGCATTAATGTTCATTAATTTAACTTACAGTGAAACAAGTAGAGATTTGACCTTTAAATCAGGTTAAAATGTTTCAAAGATATAATTATTAATTAATAAATTAATATTCTTTGAAGATGTAATAATCTTAACCAGGCAAGTTCACTAATTATCCACTCTTATTTGCAGCAATGACCTTTACTGTACTAGGTGGGAGGAACAATCAGGGTTAACATTCTTGCTCATGGCCCTTCATCTTGGCAGTTCAAAGTCAAAGTCAAAGTTGTTTATTTGTCATATGCATCGAATGACATCACATCATCCTATGCAGAGAAATTCTTGTGACATGGCTCGACACATCTACACAGTGGGCTTAAAATGTTGGGGATTCTAACCATTTTACAGACACCAGTCAGACGATCTAATCACTAAAGGTCGTTACGACACCTATTGTTCAGTGGACATGATTCGGGGGTGAAGTTGCAACATTGTTGCATTTTTCATTTGGTTCGCTTTGCTTTCAAACTGCACTTTGTCAAATGCACCAAACACTGTAAACAGCAATGGAAGTCCATTGAAAAAGGTCCTAGGCAAACTTGCCATCACTTCCTGGTCTCAGAAATAATGGAGCAACACCAAATTTATGCAATCTTGGGGTTATTTGTTTTGCATCAATCAAATATTGTAATACAGGGCAAACAGTATGAGCATCTGACAAGGCATGGAGTTGCGGAGCATTTCATAATTCGAATGAGATGAGTGTTGTTAAGTATTTCCCCTACTTAAACCAATCCCTAACTATGGAGGAGAGTTCTAATCATTTTAACAGTAGGAAACACTATCCTATGGAGAACAGACTTTGAAAAAAAAAAACATTTCATTTCGAATTAAACCTTAAGCAAAACGATGACCCGCTCGCCCTGCATTATCCTGCTTACTACAAGACTACTGTAGAAATAAATTCATTTGACACAAAAGAGGCTATTGATTTAAAAATGTTATCCTGATTCCAGCATGATAACTGTTACTGTCACAGTTGGCATGGTGTAGAGGAATGAAGACCAGGCAGGAGGGCTGTTTTGTAGTGTTATTAATGATCAGTCCAGGATGAAGTACAACAGTTGAGTAAATGGTGTATGGTAGTGAGAATGCACAACAGTATGTATTTAGCGATTATTATGCATAAGACACATAGGCAGACACGCAATACTCAACTGAATAACAGGAGTGCAACACAAATATATCTAAACAGCTATACTCTATCGCGGCATAGACGTGGATAGCTAAATCATAACATACGCCTGTCTCAAGCAACACCAGAACAGCTCTTTACTCATATACATAGAACTCCTTCATGGATGACAGCAAGCCACAGTAACAATCATGAATGAACCGCGCCTCTCCCCTGTTAACCAGTGCATATATAGGAACTGAAACACCAGCTTAGAGTAATCAGTAATCAGAACTAACAAGCCATTGAACTATAAGGAGATCTGTCAATAGCTCCTGGTGAACAGGGGATGGTGCCACAACTTCATAGTACATCCAACATATACATTAACCAAACATAAAACAACCGTTCCTTAGACTGGCTATATAAAATTAAAATAAATGAACTTAAATACACGTGTATACAAGAGCCTACTTCTCAATTCCACTGCCACACTATCCCACTCTGGGACAGTGTGACAGTTACCATACACAAAAATAAGCTCCAAAGTAAATGTTACAAAATACACTGTTTTTTGATTTGCGTCCTGTATTTGGGTCAGATCCTGTTCTCATCTAAAGTTAATTAAGGGCTCCCCTTGCATGATAAAACTGCTATGAGAGTTGTGTCTTATAACTCCCGTGGTGTGCAGCTTGGACAGGATGCTGTAGCGAGAGCCCAGCGCACTGTTATTGACAAGCTCTTTGAAAATGCTGATGTGGTGTGTTTACAAGAGACATTTTTAGCTATTCAAGATGTGGATAAACTTAACATTGTGCATAATGATTTCCATGGGGCAGGGGAATCCAC
>JACXGM010039433.1:0-10588 GCA_016801145.1 Umbra pygmaea
GTGGGAGTGTCCTTTCCCTCAGCCTCAGTGGGAGTGTCCTTTCCCTCAGCCTCAGTGGGAGTGTCCTTTCCCTCAGCCTCAGTGGGAGTGTCCTTTCCCTCAGCCTCAGTGGGAGTGTCCTTTCCCTCAGCCTCAGTGGGAGTGTCCTTTCCCTCAGCCTCAGTGGGAGTGTCATTTACCTGAGTGTCATTCGAGCAAAAACATCTCACAGACAAAAACCGGCTTGGTAACGATAAGCTAGAGGTAAGTAGGGCAGCACAAAGCTCACCGATATTTGGGTGATTCAGCAGCTTCATGATCCTCACTTCACGAAACAGCTGGAGATGCAGATAGATGACACAGATAAGACTTTAAGAGATGATCTATCAGTTTATGTGCAACTCATTCTGAGATATACAGTATAACTTTGATTAACATTTTGCTCTATGTATCAGTAACTCTGTGCACACATTGTGTGCATACATGAAGACGGACCGATACCCCACCCAAACCATCACCACAGGAAGTACTTGGGTCTAATTTCGTTTAATTACCCCATATCCTGCCCCTAAGCCTCCGGAGGGAACTACCCTCTTCAAGAGAAAATTAGCTCAGGGAGGTGAAGATACTTTAAAAGGAATGGATATGAATGAGCAGCACTCTGTCACATTGTCATTAGTGAAACAAGCTTCTTGCTTTCTATTTCAATACAATCCCATCCAAACTGCATTACATGAACACATCCTCTCTTTGTCCTCACCTTTTGGAGACTGGAAGGGTTGAGCTGCGTTTTGTCTATGATTTTCACAGCCACCTTTTGAAAGAGGAAGACAGTAAGTTAGACATGAGAAGCAGACTTGGGCTGAAACAGATACCAGTGGAAAGAGCTGCATGAGGACTTTCCACTACTCCGTAGTCTTCCCATGATCCCCCACCTCCTGTCCCATCAATAAAATTAACAATACCCCCAAAATAACCCCCCGCCCACTTTCCTCCCTTCCCAATTCCCACTAACCCTGCCTTGTCGGCTGCTCCGCAACTCCTTGTACAGATCTGTGGGATGGTGAGGGGCGCACACACGGTTCATCCAATTACATGTCGCCAAGCTGCCGATTCTTTTCGCACTGCTCATCCAACTCCAGTCGGATCATGTACGGGATGATTACGTTTACGATTGAATTCACAGGCGCACGATCTGTACACAAGGAATCGCTGGAGAGCGACATGGCAGGATAGATGATGTGACTTACTTATCCCAAATCCCGGGCAACGCTAGGCCAATTTGCCCTGCCTCATGCAGGAGGTCCGGGAAAAGTCATAGAACCCATTGTCAGGCTCGAACCACTTACTATCATGAAGTAGACTTTCCTGCAATGTAGCGACGCCATGCAGAGGAAGTAATTATTTGACATTTTATCTCATATCCCAGCTCTCTCAAATCAGGGAGAGCAGGGTCGAGTAAGTGCTGGGTCAAATTTTATACTGCTTTGTCCACGCTAATGCACTGGATCGAACTTTGTCATTCTTTTTGAAGAAAGCACTAAACTGGGGAAGCCTTGCTTTTGGTACACACAAATTGTTTTATGATGAATATTCTTCTATATTCTCATCTGAAATCCTCCCTTGATAAATAATAAATCACTAATAGAGCGATGTTATTGTGTGTTAAACTGTTATAATTGTGAAGTTAAAAAACAAGTCTGCATCTTTCGACAATTTGAATGCGCTCACTCACAATCACTGTGCAAGGACTTGCTTTTCTTCATCTTTGGCCGAAATACCAGAAAATATAAAACTTAAATTATGTAACTGACATTTATAAAAAGGGAACCACTGGTCTTCGATGTTTACACTGATCAGCTACAACATTATGACCATCTGCCTAATATTTTTTAGGTCCCCCTTTTTGCCACCAAAACAGCAGCCCCATATTAACCAACTGTGATGCACTGTGTTCTGACACCTATCAGAATCACCATGACCTTTTTCAGTAATTTGAGTACAGTAGCTTGTCTGTTGGATCAGACCACACGGGCCAGCCTTCGCTCCCTATGAGCATCAATGAGCTTTGGCTGCCCATGACCCGTCACTGGTTCACCGCTTTTCCTTCCTTGGACCACTTTTGATAGGTACTGACCGCTGCAGACCGGGAACACGCCATAAGAGCTCCTCTGACCAGGTTGTCTAGCCGTCACAATTAGGCCTGTCAGAGTCACTCAAATCCTTACGCTTGCCCATTTTTCCAGCTTCTTCAAGTCACAGGTGTGGGAACGTACCCGTAATAGTAATTTAAACCTGTGTGTGTCAACTTATATACCCTATTCAGGCAAATCATTTAGGGGTATGTCAACTTTTGATCAGGGCGATTTCAGATAACATTATGATTTAAAAAGGGCACACACAATTATGTGATAATAAATGGCTTTACCTGACTGTAATCCCTAAATAAATGAAACATTTTCTTCATGATCAGTCCTGTTTCCGATAAATTGCCAATATTTCACACATTCTGCCAGGGGTATGTACATTAATGAGCCAACTTTACCTCTACTTATAATTCTCACCTGTTCTCATTTAAACAAAGTTATTGTCCTAATATACTTTTGCTGTGGTAGCCTCTTACTGTACTCTACTACAATAACAGCATTTTCCTGTTTTTGAAAGAAATTCCAAGGCCAATTTTGCAAATGTCTAACACTGTTAGAATTATTCACATACAACAGCAAAAATACATTTTAAGCAGCCATTAATTCATTATCCTAATGATGATACCTTTAGATCATCCTTAATTAATCATGTTTTGAATATAATTTCTGAACTGCCACCTTGGTGAATGAAGGCATCATACATACAGTAATGTACGTAATGGCCACTGTACAATTCACCTGTAAAAGCCATATAAGTAATAACTTGCTCTTTGCAACGGTGACAGTATTACACAGTATAGCTGTGTTTCTCACTAGTTGGTTTCTCTCTTTCAGGACTGTAGGAGTGGGTGGCTCATTCACCCTCACCATGAGCAACGGCCTGATTTACAGTTGCACATGCACAAACAGTCATATATGGAGTTTTCTAGAAATGTAAAAAATAAAAAATGTTATACCTTTTCAAAATGTAAGACTTAAGACATTAGAAAAACTTTCACTTTGATTAAATAATGTAATACCCTTCAAGACAGATTAGGGAAACCCTGCACAAACATGGCAACAGCAAACAGCCTTATCAGTGGTGTGCATCAGCTCTGGAGCCAGCCAGAACACGCATACGCGCACGCGCATACGCGCACAAGCACAGGCGCACAAGCACAGGCGCACACGCGCACAAGCGCACAAGCACAGGCGCACAAGCGCACAAGCACAGGCGCACAAGCGCACAAGCACAGGCGCACAAGCACAGGCGCACAAGCACAGGCGCACAAGCACAGGCGCACAAACACAGGCGCACAAACACAGGCGCACAAACACAGGCGCACAAACACAGGCGCACAAACACAGGCGCACAAACTTCCTGTTGAAATTAAGTAATGTATAAAATCAATACTATTGATAAGAAATTGTCGGCAACCAAATTCATTATGAATAAAAAGTCGAGTTGATAAAAAATATTTTAAGATTAACGAGGCACCATGACTTAGAACTAAAAAAAGACTTCTGCCAATGTATTGAATTATTTTACACAAGACAGATTTAATATTATATTTATAAATAATTTGCATTGGCAATAAACTCATATACATCAAGTTTGATGACAGTGTATACATCTTTATGCAACTCTTCAGCAGGAACTATACAGGGTTTTCAGTAAACCTGCATTATCCAAATTAAATTAATGACTAATGAGCTGCCCTTTCACAGAACGTTTGCTCTAAAATTTCTTGATCTTGTTAGTTTGATCTTGTTAGTTTAAAAGATCTGTCCGAGGAGTTGCAGAACTGCCGACAAGGCAGGGTTAGTGGGATTTGGGAAGGAAAAATTAACACCCAAAAACTAAAATGAATATATACAAACTTTGAGCGCAGCAGAGAGCTGTTTTCCGAGCGTTGCACTCAAGAGTTTTTGCGCCTAGGGTAGAGACGTTGCTAGGTTGCGAGCAAACGCCTGCCCCATAGAAAATTAATGGCACAGCTGGCGCAAAGCGTTTTTAACGCTGGTCATGGACAAGGCTCTTAAAGCATACTGCCTCTGGACTCAGTGGAAATGTTTTCTCTGAAATTATGAATTGCGAGTCACCATCTGTTGGTCTAATGGATGAATCTGTGTGTGGAGGATGGCAGGAGAACACTACCTACCTGAATACATAGTGCCTAATGTAATGTTTGGTGGAGGAAGGATATTGGTCTGGGGCGGTTTTTCAAGGTTTGGGCTAGGCCCCTTATTTTCACTGAATGGTCATCTTAATGCTATAGGATACAAAGACATTTTAGACAATTTGGAGCTTTCAATTTTGGGACAACAGTTTGGGGAAGGCCTTTTCCTGTTCCAACACAACCTGACCTCAACCCAACTGAACACCATTAGGATGAATTGGAATGGTGATGGTGAGAGACAGGTCCAGCATCAATGCCTGACCACACAAATGCTCTTTTAGCTGAATGGGGACAAACTCCCCCAGACACACTGAAAAAACATGTGAAAATACTTCCCAGAAGAATGGCGCCTTTTATAGCCAAAAAGGAGAGGCCAACTCCATATTAATGCCCATGGTTTTCAAGGTGTTCAAGTGTCCAAATACCTTTGGCCATATTGCGTACAGTATATTTTTAAAATCGATTACCAAATGCCAAAATTACTTGACAAGGATAGTAATAAATAAAAAAGAAATAAACGCAGCCTTTCCATAGCATATTCAGAGATTATAAAATTACCATACCAGGTTGAAGGGTTAAATGGTACTATGATGTCTTGACCCAAGATTAGCAAGTTATGCCTGAGCATAGTGTCTATTACTGTTAAATACTTAAATAACATGGTTTGTTTAGGCTTATGACAGCAGGTAAGCAGTGAATCCTATTAAAGGCCACATAGCCGTTACTTTAATAAAGGTTGGTTCCTATGGAAACAACGCCCCAAGCACTCCTGCACATCTGGTGCTGCTAAAGCCTTGAACATCTGGAGAGACATTTTGTAGTACAAAATTAAGTTAGCTAAAAAAAAGTTTATAACCAATACTAACACTTCAGATGTTTTTTTAACAAAGTTGCTAATTTTTTTTAATTAATATATTGACATGGTTAATTGACAGTCGTTATCCATAATTGACATTTTCACATTTATTAAATTATCATCACGGCCCTATTTTTGAAAGAGTATATTATTTCCAGTGCATGCTAGCTAAGCATTCCGTATAATCACTGGTGCGATGGATGGTGCAAAATGCAAAGAAACTTTAAGGCAAAACACATCCTCAGTCAACTACAATATGAAGCAATATAGGAATGCCATTTGTGTATTTCAGACTTTAATTCAGCTATCAGTTCATTCTTTTATTACTCATCTTTTAGTTCTCATTTTTAGAAAACCAGTTCAAGGTGGGGTCCGCGTGGCGTAGTGGGCTAAGTCACTGCATTGCATGACAATCTACATCATGATAGTCACAGGTTCGAGCCTGACTATGGGTTACCTGACATTCCCCAGGCCTCCTGCACGAGGCAGCACAAATTGACATAGTGCTGCCTGAGATTTGGGTTACATAAATCATATAATCTATCCTTCCAGCGACTCCTTGTGTTCAGATCGAGCGCATGTGGGTTCAATAGCAGAAGTATAGTCAGTGAACGTAATCATCCCGTGAATTATCCGACTAAAGGCTTGGCTTCCGTGTTGGATTCGCAGTGCAAAAAGAATCGGCGGCTGGGCGACATGTGGATAGATGAACCGTGCGTTTGCTGTTCGCCATCCCACAGATCTATGTAGAGTTGCAGGCTGCTCACGAGGCAGGATTAGAGGGAATTGGGAGGGGAGAAAAATAGGGGAAAAAAATAATGACATGGAAAGAAATATATATATAAACAAGTTCAAAACAACATATTCTTTTTCAAAATCCCTAAAAACATGCTTGACACTTTAGTGAAGGCTTTGTTCTCAGTCTTTCCTCACCTCTTTCCCGGTAAGGATATGCCGGGCCAGTTTCACCTTGGCAAAGTTGCCCTTGCCAATGGTTTTCAGTAGCCTGTAGTTGCCAATGTGTGGCTCATCTGCCGTCGTGGCAACAGAATTCCGGCACCGCGACATATTGGGACGCCCCCCTGCCTTGGACTCCGACTGAGACTGAAAAAAGGAAAAACCATTCTGTTAGTCTAGTGTTAGGAAACCATCACTACTAAAATACAGGACAACATGTAACTGACCTCTACATCCACTACATCCAATGTTCTGAACATATTCTCCATGCTTACAATGTGATTGTTATTTTTTTATTTTAGGTATAAAAAATAAAATGAGGGCATTTTTAAAGGTTTAGAAAAGAAAATGGACCTATATATTATTTTATAATGACCACTGAGAATGAACTATAATAAAAATAACAGCTGTACAGTGAGGGATAGTTTCCTAAAAATAAATGAATGAAATCATCAAGAAAATCATCAAGAACATGACATAATTGAATGACAAACAGATTTATTAGTTTCCCAGGAAAACAAACAGCCATTTAGAAACAGCTAGCAATTTAATATAAAAATCTTATTAAACTATATGCCAAACAATATTAATTCTCACAGGGTAAAAGCAGAAGGATTATCCTTTCAAGGAAATAAGCTAAAAGTGTTTGAAAGTGTCTGAGAGCCCTGCAAAGGTCTCAGCTGAAATCAAGATGGCTGATGGCGTTGCTGTGATCCGCTTGTGAGGAGTCTGGTTGTGGAATATTGTTTATGTTTTATTGTATAGTCTAGTGTTCATATGCTTTGGCATGTCATCAAAGCCACTTGTATCGAATAGTGTTTGAATGTGCATCTGGATGCTGGACGCTATTTTGTTTCGGGGGAAGTACGACAGTGCAATATCCTTCTTGTAAATGTGTAACCACTGCGATAACAAAGCGTTCACGGTGTATCCCTCAGAGAAATTAACGCTTTAAAAATAACAAAATTCTTCCACAGGTAATACAAAGAATACAAAGAAAGAGAGCATCCATTTTCCCGAGTTCACACAGTAAACGCCATGTGGGTGAAATGTAATAGATGATACTCTAATGTCCCGTTCCCGTGAAGGCAGCATGGAGCAGAGCCACAAGAAGCTGACAGAAACAGTAAGGAGAAGAGTTATGATACATACACTGTCTGGTTCAGTCAAAGTGGAGTAAACTGGCAGGTTAATGTTGCAGACCACCGTTTTTTGCCAGTAGTTCAGGGGTGAACACTTTATTGGCCACTTGACCTCAGGACAAGTAAGTCTTGTGCTTTACTTGTCTGGTAGCAAAAACTATCTGTCCAAAGCAGACGTTTCAATATTGTGATTAACATTCAGGTCTGTAATTCCGGGAAACAAGCAATAAATACCTCCCTGTGTCATATAGAACCAAGGAATTTATGGTAAAACAGTTGAGCTTAATTTGTATTCAGGGAGGTATATTTGTCATGGCACAAATGACATCGTCCAGAGAATTAAGACCATCTAGATAAAAAGCCAACCCAATTGCTCTTAAAAGCACCAATTGCACTCAACTAACATTTTGGTCACACTATGATAAAAAAAGAAATCTACCAGTCACTTTACTTAGCACATGTTTGATAAAAGTTTCTCAAATAATGTACTTATTATTTAAGTATTATATAAGTATGTTGTCCGAGTTACAAATAACATGGTATACTGCTGCATTTTTTGCTACGCTATAAGGTTACTATGGTAACAGTCACTTTTTTGGGGAGAATATCGGTCTGACTTTCTAGCTTGAATCTGATTATTCTTTTCAAGCAGTTCAAAATGTCAAAAACAATTATGTATGTAAATATAAGTCAGAAATTAAGGAGCGTGATTAAGTCTCACCATAAAGAAATATTCACTCACGCAAATTTGATGTTTGTCTAAGAACAAAGTAAAATTGAGGGCGCACACACACACACACACGCACACGCACACGCACACGCACACGCACGCACGCACGCACGCACGCGCACACGCACCTCAATCTCTGCAGTTGCTAAATTAAGATTTTTTCCACAAAACACCCATAAAATTGTTTTCCTCTATTTATACATGGATATTAGCGCAAATTCTCTCTCCCACTGTCAATCACAACAGCTTACAATGCAAAAACCATTGAAAACACAACCAGCACTGTACTGGACCAGTCTGTGTTGGCGCGGAGCAATACAGTGACCGCTTTGAGGTGGTCAATGGAAGATTAGCATTAGACCACTACACCAACTCAGGCAGACAGATAAAAGCTTCTGAATATACTCAGGCCAATGCAGGAGCTGGTGTAGCGTTTCCTCTTGGTTCCCTCTACATACCTGTGTCCTTAGCATCTGCTTCTTACTATAGTGACATTAAAAATGATACACCCCCAAATATATCTGGTCTAAATCTAGGGATTTTAATTCCTTATAGAATACAGATATGTATTCCATATCTGGGAAAATATCTGGGATCATTTATTTAAACTTTTAAAATTTGGGACCAAGAGTTTGAATGTTGCATTTACAGTTTTGTTCAGTTCAACTTGTTTTTTTAGGTGTTAACAAAAAAATACAGTGGGCTCCAAAATTACTGGCCACCGACTGGCAACGCATAAACAATACTGTAAAGTTTAAAACTGTAACAATAACATTAGAGAACAACTCAAAATAGCATCATGTGATTAATACTGTGCTTAATGTGTCAATGGAACCAAACAAAATCATTCATTGATTAAATGAAAAATGTATCCTCCAAATCAAGGTTTCACAATCAATGACACCCTTATAGATTGTAAATAACACCTAATAAAATTAAAACAGGAATCAAATTTCACTTATTTACATTAATCTAAGCATTAAAGAACTATAATGAGCCAATACATCAATTCCTGTTCCACTAGGGGTTAAAGATGAGGTAACACACATGCAATTTCCCTTTGTCATCCTACACCATGAAGAAAACAAAACAACTGTCAGTTCAAAAGAGACAAATGGTCATAGACTGCATCCGGAAAGTATTCACAGCGCTTTTTCCACATTTTGTTATGTTACACCCCTATTCCAAAATGGATTTAATTCATTATTTCACTAAACATTCTACAAACAATACCCCATAATGATAATGTGAAAAAAGTGTGTTTGAAATCACAGCAAATGTATTTAAAAAAATTAAAAAGCACATGTACATAAGTATTCACTCCCTTAACACTCACATCCTTGCCATAACACACAAAATTGAGCTCAGATGCATCCTGTTTCCACTGATCATCCTTGAGAGGTTTCCACAACCTGATTGGAGTCCACCTGTGGTGAATTTAGTTGGACATGATTTGGAAAGACACACACCTGTCTTTATAAGGTACCACAGTTAACAGTGCATGTCAGAGCACAAACCAAGCCATGAAATCCAAGGAATTGTCTGTAGACCTCCAAAATAAAATTGAATTGAGACAGATCGGGGGAAGGGTAGAGAAAAATATCTACATCATTGAATGTCCCAATGAGCAATGTAGCCTCCACGATCCTTAAATGGAAGAAGTTTGGAACCACCAGGACTCTACCTAGAACTGGCCACCTGGCCACTGTGAATACTTTACGGATGCACTGTCAATCTGGTAATGGCTACAAAAAGATCCAGAAACAATTGAATATACCACTAAGCACGGTCAGGGAAATTATAAAAAATTCTAAAGATATGGAACAGTTGAAAACCTCACGGGTAGAGGACTCGTATGCATTTTTCTCCCCAGGATAGGGAGGAGGATGGCGAGAGAAGAAACCAAATCCCCAAGAATCACTGAAAGAATTGCAGGTTAAAAAAATCACCATCAGATGCCACCTCCACAACCACGGCCTCTTTGGTAGGGTTGCCAGATGAAAGCCCTTTCTGACCCCAAGACACAGATGCAAGTGCTTGGAGTTTATCAAACATCATTTAAATGATGGCTAGAAAAAGATGCTCTGGTCAGATGAGACCAAAATGTAATGTTTTGGTCGGATACAGCATCGGCGTGTTTGGCGTCAAAACAGATGCATACAACTAGGGATGGGCCGATACCACTTTTTATGGAACGAGTATAAGTACAGAGTATTTCATTTTCATACGAGTACCGATACAAGTACTTTTAATATCTAAGCCAAATGTCACATTTATCAAGCTAAAATCGGCTATTTCTTAGATGTTGATCAGCCAATTAAAATATAGAAAATTAAATGTTCCTACTTATCCAGAAGAACATCATTTACATTGCAGGACAAGAATGTGTAATACATATTATAAATGTCAATAGTTTACGTCTATGGAAAGCCATTTTTGTCAATATTAAATAAATAAATATGGCTATGAAATAAGTCCTGAAATAAATAAATGACACAATAAATATATAAATATTTAAATATAAATATATAAACCTAGTCCAATAAAATAAATAAATAGTTTTTTATTTCATAATGGTATTTTTCAAAGGAAACCTTTTATTTATTTCAGGGGAATTT
>JACXGM010039434.1:0-10581 GCA_016801145.1 Umbra pygmaea
GAACTGATTGCACTATATTTTATATGTTCGTTCAATCTCTTTTATTTCTTAAACTGTACTATTTTTCTAACTGTTTTTCACTTTTATTTAAAATGCTTTAATTTTATCTGTTTTTAATTTTTGTGTTTTCCTGTTTATGTAAAGCACATTGAATTGCCATTGTGTATGAAATGTGCTATATAAATAAACTTGCCTTGCCCTTGCCTAAGTTCTCCGATACTGGGTTCCCCTTTAAAAAAATTGCTTTTGCTCATTATAATATTCCCACTAGGTCATTGCTGTAAAAATAATAGATTCTTTGTCAAGTTGCTTTGTTAAATAACAATAAAAGTCATCTTCTTTCTTTCTTGTTTTTGCTTCATGTCATGCGACCTTTACTTTGTTGGGTTTTTATTCTGTTTTTACTGATGCATACTCTAAATTGTTATTCAACCAGTTTCATCGCACATCCTGTCTTGCATCAAATTGATGTCATTTCCTGCCTCAATCCAAATTCATCTATTTCCTGTGATGATGCAGTCATCCTCCATGCTTCCTACGAAAGGAAAATAAGGCAATTGATAGATGTACTGTACATCCCTGTAATGTAGTCAAGATGTTACCATTAACCTATCCTCCCAAACACACTCACACACACAAACCAACACTCTGCTACCATACCTGCAGTCAGTCAATTAAATAAACTTTACACAATTATTCAGGGAAATGTAAACCTTTTCGTTATGTGGCATTGGGATGTTGCAATAATGGTTTTCCATTAACCAACCCACTGTGTGATTGCTAATTGGCATGCTACTCCCTTCAAAGTGTACTGTCCAGGTTCCAGGCAGATGCCTTTCTGTATAGGTAATAGGGTACCAAAAGTTATGAATCCCCTATTTACCAACCAGGTAAATCATGTAATTACAAGATGTGATGATGAGCTCAGAGTTGACACATTTTCAGTATGTATGTTTTGCTAAGTGGCTACAATGTGCAACGCTGTGGGGCCCAATAGAGAACATTATCATGTCTCTAGAGAAGGGTGGTTGTGTGGTCGGAAAATACAGCTGTCGCACAATCAGTTTGAATCAATGTAGGCGTTGAAGTGTCGCTTATCGGCGTATTTGAACCTTCACCAACTGTTTCATCTGTTTATAACACTGTCATTTAAACATAAGATACTATTTTCAAAGAAATTACAGCAGATAAATATTGACGTTGTTGATTTACTTGCCTTTTGTGTACGATTAAAGCATCAAAGTAAAGGTGAGAAGTGATAGGAAACAGTCCCACTGTCACAGTGTTGAGTGCATAGGAAGGGAGACCAATCAGGTGTATATGGTTTCATATTTTAATGTTGATCAGTCCAGAAAGTGTACAATGGAAATAATAATTATATATCATCACAACGATAATATATATATTTATATATAATAATACTATGCTCTAATTGAACTTTCACCACATAACCGTTTCATTCTTTGTTTTTATGTTTTTAACCAATTTAGGCACATGACCAAATGAACTCCCCCCAGTTGGGACAATAAACTTGATGTAATCTGGCTCTCTGTTTTTGTGGCCAATTCGTGGTGTTCAAATGTGTGCCCTGAGCTGGGTGCTGGGTCAGGTTAATGAATGGTTGCCTCACTCACAGGCTGAATAACGGCTTTTACCAAGGGACAATAGGAGCACAGGACTAAGCCTGTTTGACAGGCTGCAGGCTGGTTGATGTCATCCAGTGACTCAGGTTCCAACCAGCACAACCCCTTTTGGCCATCCAAACACCAACAGCCAATCACAGGAATCTATATCCGCCTGTCTCTTTCCTTACAGTGTCTCTCTTTCTAGCTTTCCCTCTCTTCCTGTCTATCTGTCTATCTGTCTGTCTGTCTGTCTGTCTGTCTGTCTGTCTGTCTGTCTGTCTGTCTGTCTGTCTGTCTGTCTGTCTGTCTCTGTCTATCTGTCTGTCTATCTATCCTTCCATCACCCTCTCTCTTTGAAAAAAAGAACCAGTGCCTCATCATTTGCATGGTCATCGGTTTCACAACAAAGTACCACTATGTTTGTTAACGTTGGCTTGATAGAGGTATTGGGATGTCATTGTTTGGGTCCCGTGGCTTGTTGTGTGATCTTATATTCCCTGGTTGGCATTCTTGGTGGTAGATTGAGGTAGCAAAAAACCCAGAACAAGTAACTTGGCAACATGTCGATGTTGATAGAAAAGTTGTAACACAGTAGGCTTCCAGTAACACTGACAAACATCTTCACTAACAACAGTTACTGAAAGTGAATCAGATAGTTCTGTGATTTTACACTGCCAAGGTGTCTTAAAATCACATAGTTTAACACTCCTTAGTGTTCTGCCACAGTCTATATCGTGATGATTTATATAAAAACACAGTCTATATCGTGATGATTTATATAAAAACACAGTCTATATCGTGATGATTTATATAAAAACACAGTCTATATCGTGATGATTTATATAAAAACACAGTCTATATCGTGATGATTTATATAAAAACACAATCTATATCGTGATGATTTATATAAAACTCAGTCTATATTGTGATGATTTATATAAATCACAGTCTATATCGTGATGATTTATATAAAACACAGTCTATATTGTGATGATTTATATAAAACACAGTCTATATCGTGATGATTTATATAAAACACAGTCTATATCGTGATGATTTATATAAAACACAGTCTATATCGTGATGATTTATATAAAAACACAGTCTATATCGTGATGATTTATATAAAAACACAGTCTATATCGTGATGATTTATATAAAAACACAGTCTATATTGTGATGATTTATATAAAACACAGTCTATATCATGATGATTTATATAAAAACACAGTCTATATCGTGATGATTTATATAAAAACACAGTCTATATCGTGATGATTTATATAAAAACACAGTCTATATCGTGATGATTTATATAAAAACACAGTCTATATCGTGATGATTTATATAAAAACACAGTCTTTATCATGATGATTTATATAAAAACACAGTCTATATCGTGATGATTTATATAAAAACACAGTCTATATCGTGATGATTTATATAAAAACACAGTCTATATCGTGATGATTTATATAAAAACAAATCAACGGAGGGAATGGAAGGAATTTTGGCATCTCCACCCTAAAAAAAATGACAGTTCTGTGATGAGGGGGCTGTTGTTTTTCCTGTGTATCATGTGGACATCTATGGGATAGACCTGGTAGATTATACACAGTTAACACTGTGCTGCTGGCCTTTCACTTTACAAACACAGTTAACACTGTGCTGCTGGCCCTTTACTATACAAATACAGTTAACACTGTGCTGCTGGCCCTTTACTATACAAATACAGTTAACACTGTGCTGCTGGCCCTTTACTACACAAATACAGTTAACACTGTCCTGCTGGCCTTTCACTATACAAACACAGTTAACACTGTGCTGCTGGCCCTTTACTATACAAACACAGTTAACACTGTGCTGCTGGCCCTTTACTATACAAATACAGTTAACACTGTGCTGCTGGCCCTTTACTATACAAATACAGTTAACACTGTCCTGCTGGCCCTTTACTATACAAACACAGTTAACACTGTGCTGCTGGCCCTTTACTATACAAACACAGTTACAACTCCGGCGCAAAATGATCCTAGGGGTTAATAACACATTGGTACCGAGTCAACCATTCTCTGGGATATGTTTTCATGCTAATCGAATGTGTCCAGTTTTAGTGCAAACTGATAATTACCTTATAACGCTAGTTGTGAGGGCACAGATTAAGTAAAAATGAATCGCTATTATAGATCCCTAACAAGGCTCAAAATAGCACGACACTTCCACAGTAGCATAATGAGGGTCCCTACATGCTAACCTAAGCATTGAGAACTTTGTAAGTGTACAGATAGTTTATTAGAAATATAGTTTAAAAGACACTACCGTTAGTGTATACAGCCAGGCGCCATTTTCGGAAAACAGACTCAATTAGTCAAACCACAAACTCTGTGCTACGTGAGCTGAACTGTGACTCGGAATCTTCCATGGCAAGAGGTTTTGCGGTCATTCATGCAGATCAATGAGCAACACTTACAGCTGGCGATGCGAACTAAAATCAAACACAAATTGCATACAGTTCTGCTCACATAGCACAGCGTTTGAGGTTTGCTTGATCAAGTCTGTTTTCCTGGCCGAGAGCCGGTTATTTCTACTCTAATTTTCCCACCAAAGAAAAACTGGAAAAGTTCGGTGCCTGTGCCTATTTTAAACTAGTTATTCACTTTTCGACAGACAAAGAACCGGCTCTCAGCCAGGAAAACTGGTTCCAGAGTGGCACAAACTATTTGCTGGTCTAGAACCGTTCTTTTACCACGTGGTGCTCACGTCAGTGGCTGGGGCGGGGTTATTGTGACCAACAACATGACAGAAAGGTTGTGAAAGATAGTAGAAAGAAAGTAAATGAAGCTGGATTCAAAAGTGAAACGGTGGTCGGTGGAGGAGACATCTAAATACACCCATCAAATGCCATAATCTGCAATCTTGTCTGGGAACGAAACGTTATGAATACGGGCAGGCTTCTATGTAGGTGCAAGCCATTAATGTTTCCACAACCGTTCGGAAGATGACTTGCGCAAATTTAAATGACAGCCAGATGGAAAATTCAAGCTAAGCAATTTTCATATAAACACATCTTTTTTTGTCACACGTGTTTTTTAAATGTATTTTTTCAATTTAAATAGATGGCAAACGATTGCAGATTTTTCGTCATACTTAGCAATAGCTCAAATATGTCTGCTCCATCTTGTAGTCCATCTTGTACCTACATATTTGGAGCATAGTAAAAGCAACTCTGAAGTTATGGGTTTAATTCCCATACGTTCTTAGGATTAGCAGAAAAATGTTTGTGAGGGCCAAATTGCCAACTGCAGCAATGTGTGTTATTCAGATTATTTAATAAAGCAGAGTAAGAAAAAATAACAGCTTACAAAAATCACCACATGTATTATATCTGCCATAGGCATTTAATCACTTTACCTAAAGCAACCAAAGATTACTTTATAGTGTTGTATAAGTGTGCTATAACACATCATAAGAGATAATAATGCAGTTATGATAAAGTGCTGCAATTATTCATGCAGAGGATCATTGTAACGCTGTATAAAGCACTATGTTGTTGTACATTATAAGTGTTTATGATTATACTTATGATGCATTATGGATATTTGTATACAAGATTATGAGTATTCATGAGTGTCTATAACTATGCTTATAATGCATAATTACATGTATAATGCTTTATAATGCATTTTGCATATGGCTGTTAAATAAAGTGTTACCGAAAAGGTTACAGTATGTGTTTGTGTCAAAAACAAAAACATAGCTAACCAACACTGTCATAGTTAGATAGCTAGGTTTTCTGCTGAAACATAATAATGACAAACTGACGTTAATGTTGTAATGCAGAAAGGTTAGTTATATTAGTGCTTGTGGAGCGAACTTCACATATTGTAGTCAACTAACGGTAGAGACACTTTGCTTATTAAAAAGACACAGATAGCTATAGTTATAATTAAAATGTTAAATGTGTTGAGGAGTAATTTGATAGAAGCTTACCCATCCTCTACAAATACATAGTCCCATATTTAGTACTTGCACGCTTGCTGTAATGAGTGTTGTGATTCATGTGACAGCACTATATTATTTGCAGTGTTTCACATTAGTGCAGAGCAGTGAGTCCTAGCTGGTAGAGAGAGAAGCTAGTGATGTTGGATGAGGAGGCACGGTAGACTGACAGAGAGGAAGAAATGGTGTCTGTATCTTGTGTGCAGGATTAGACTAGTAAAAGAGCCAGACTAGGCAGCAAAAACTTTGAAAATCACCTTTTTCTTAAGCTGAACATAAAATACACAAATAGAATATTGACTCATATTTAAGATCAGAACCTTTTTACTAAGACAGTATTATTTACTTTTGTAATTGATTCTGGCTTTCTATTCTGCATTACTATAGGCTGACTCTAGAAAAAAAGTCAAACAGGAAAAATGCACCTATCAAAGTGGTCCAAGGAAGGAAAAGCCGTGAACCGGCGACTGGGTCATGGGTGACCAAGGCTCATTTAATGTACGTGGGGAACAAAGGCTGGCCCGTGTGGTCCAATCCAACAGACGAGCTACTGTAGCTCAAATATGCTGAAAATGTTCATGCTGGTTCTGATAGAAAGGTGTCAGAACACAGTAAATCACAGTTTGTTGCATATGTGGCTGCTGTTTTGGCGACAAACGGGGGGAACTACACAATATTAGGCAGGTGGTCATTATGTTATGGCTTATCAGGGTATAAGCTGATTACAAATCCGAATGTAAGTACTATGTATACATATATTTACAAATAAATATGTTTAGATTACGAAATTTTCCATTTCAAATATAATTCATTCAACATGTATTCAGTTTTATTGAAATATATTTCCATATTTTGTTTGTTGCTTATGGTTATTTAATCACGTTCCATATTGTTGTATTTCATCATGTTTGTAATAGAACATTTTTTGATTCCATTTTTTCCAGTATTTCATTTACTATTGATATGGCTGAATATGTACACTATTACACTATTTTTTCCAGGCAGGGGAAATGGGTGTCCACAATGTCGACAGTATTTTAGTAAGTGTACAGCCATCTTTGAGTGTGCTAAGTGCTAAGGTTCTAACCTTTAGTCAGTTGAACAGAAACCAATCTCTCTCAGTGTTGCGTGTTGAGCCCCATTGAACCCTGTAGATTAAAATGAATTGTTTTTAATTCATTTTAATCTACAAGTTTTCCAGGTCAGAAGACCTGAACGCTAAGGGGGGTTCATCTTCAATAAGTTGTCAAACACAGACTTTGGTGAAGTACCGGTATATGCTCTTTTGTCTTGTCTGGACACTACAATCATCAATCTTTAAATGTAAAAACTGCAGATATACTGTTTTCAGATTCCTTCATAGTAGAGTATGTTAGAAAACAACTTATCTTTCTGATGAGGGGTTAAAAATATCCTTACATATTGCAAATTTAATTTCTTTGCATAATTTTTTTAATCTTTCAAACCACTATCCATACATAATATGGGATCAAATAAGGGCCAATAATATTTTGAGGTTGCAAAGTGATGTTTGCATGTGTAAAAAAGTTTTGCGTCTGTGGAAATATTTTGTGAATGTGTAAAAACGTTTCGCATCGGTAGAAATATTTTGTGAATGTGTAAAAAAGTTTTGCATCTGTAGAAATATTTTGTGAATGTGTAAAAAAGTTTTGCATCTGTAGAAATATTTTGTGAATGTCTGCAAATGTTTTGTGCAACACTGGAGTTACAAAACCCAATTGGAGACATTTTGCAGACATTCACAAAATATTTCTACAGATGCAAAACTTTTTTAAACATTCACAAAATATTTCTACAGATGCAAAACTTTTTTACACATTCACAAAATATTTCTACAGATGCAAAAAAAATTCACATTCACAAAATATCTCTACCGATGCGAAACGTTTTTACACATTCACAAAATATTTCCACAGACGCAAAACTTTTTTACACATGCAAACATCACTTCGCAACCTCAAAATATTATTGGCCCTTATTTAATCCCATATTTACACATGTGCCCTAAAATTTCCATGGCATACTTGGAGTATAGTTATGGATATGTTAATAATTGTTATGGATGTATTCATAGTTGGTCAATCAAATAAAGACATTATTAAATACCATCATAGATTTATAATACCACACAGATTATTCAATTCTAAAACCAAGATCCACTATTACTTATCCTGGGGGTTTCAGAAAACCTAGCTCTAACAACAATGGATTTCATAAAATGACACAAGTACGTGTGTGACTATACAACCCCCAAACTGATTTCATCATGGATTGACTACACAAATTTCCCACTTAATTTTTGACTGTTACTTAAGTAGATTCAAGTTGACTAAGCACCAATCTGTATTTGCAGAAACAAACTGGAACACATAGGGATTTAAGGAATATTTGACGCAAATTCTATTTTCATGTGCATTCCTAAACAATTCTTCATGCCTACAGTCTAGAAAGATTATAATTTGGCATAAGATTCCATCTGAGGTACTGAAAGCTCTTCTGATAAAGAGTTGCATCAAATTAGGCATCATCACTCCTCTTTGCATTTTCACCCTGTTTATTTCTGCAGATGTATTCGATAACGCGAAATGGTCTGGCAAGCCAGCAATGTCTGTGTAATTCTAATTATTTTACTACAGAGGATAGCTAGATAATAGCAAGTTTTTAATTCCAATTTAATTTAGCTATAGTGATAGTTAGCTAACAGCAATGGCAACTGATACTGACTGATCTGGACATTAAAATGAGGATATCTAGACTTAGATATTGTACTTAAACACAATTTCTTTTTATTGGTTTTACCATGTAGTACTGAACAATGGAAACACCCTGATTGCATGTGGTAAAATATTCATTTAAAGATGCCACCTCTGACATTTCAAATGGCACAATAATGTTTTAAACCGCCCATTAGTGACTAGATGTGTAATTTGTTATTTGTATGTACACAGTTTCTAAGTAGAATCACTGTCATACCCAAGTTAGGCATGAAATTCAAAGTTTATTTATGGTGGTTTTGATGACATGGGGGACAAATACATGACATTGTGCACATTCGAGAACCCATTTTAGCTCATAGCACTATATATACAACAAGTTGAAAAAACGCACACTGCATCTTTGTCTTTCTCGTGGAAAAGAAATAAAGAAAAACTTGCACCTTGGTGTCCCTCACTTTCTTGAAGTCTCTTGGAAATCCCTCTCACAAATTTATTAGGGTGAACCAGAGCAAAATATGTTTTTAAATTATTGTTCATATTTATTACAAATAATATTTTTAATGATAAATCTCCCCTTATTTTTTTATTTAGTGTTTACTGAACACAAGCTTGGGGTGCTGAGGGGAAAACCAAGCAGCTGCTAGGCTAATGCTAATTGGGGCTAAACCCCGTGGGTCCCCAGGGAAGATGGATGGACATGGACTCACTGTGGTTTAAAAGGCCCCTGGCTCCCTTCTAGGGAAGCAGCAGGCGATCCCCTAGAAACAGTTGCTGTTTTTATGTGATTAACTTAACTTTAGCTATGACTGCGTGCACAGAGTAATTGTTATTTATAGTGCACAGTGACATTTCTTATGCAGGACCAATGTTTCTATCAGACTCAACTACAGAGATCAAAGTTGAAATGGGATTTCAATTGGTTTCTCCATACAGTGGTTGATGTGTTTGCCTTACTGGTTTGAACTAAACAGTTTAATTGGTAGGATAACTGCACTAAACTCATGTATTACTGTAAATACTGCATTCATCTATGTGTGACGTAGCCTTCCATTCCCAGATCAGGTCACCATTAGGTTTACTATAAGCTGAAAGACAATATTAGGTGATTAGTGATATTGTTATAATTTATTGTAAAAAATGTATTTAGCATCTGTGTCATTATATCCCAAAAATATAATAATGTTAAAATATTATTAAAAGTATCTACATTGGATAATGTTAACATTCAACTTTTAGATATGAAATACTTAAAAAAAAATTCTAAACATTTAGGTAATTTGTTGTGTATTTAAATGTGCATTCAAATACACAACAATTTGTGTATTTGTCCCTATATAGAGTCACTATTGTATGTCAAGTGACCATTTCAGGGCCATTACATCATTGGCTTATTGCGAGCATGTGAAAGTGTGTGTGAGCGTGAGTGTTTTTTTTTAAAGTTTTTTTTTTAACAACAATATTTGGCAGTTGCTAAGTGACTGTGAGGATGATTCACCCGCACTTGGAGCTAAAGGACATGCCAGCTTGAATGAATAACACTGAAAATAGGGTTGTTATGAATACAGTGATGGGGCTGCATTGGCTAAAAGTAAACCAGGCCTTTTCTCCAGAGGCTTTCTAACAGACATTGGCTGCAGCTTGCAGACTGTGGAGCTTTTTTAGCATTTTGTCCTTCACCAATAGCTAATAATTCATTGAGTTTTGTTTTAAATAATAATGCTCAGCATAGTGGTGGGAGGAGCTATCCATCTTACTTTCTGATTATATCGGTACAGATTTGTTAGAGCTTGCTTCACAGTTATGGCTGTTTATTAGTTGAGCTAGCAGTTTAAAGTAAAACGAAGCTAGCAGTTCAAAGTAAAACGAATATGCAGACATTCGATTGAAGCAATGCACCATTTGCACTGAAGTGTGGAAATTAAAATATATTTTTTTATCAATACATGCATGTTGGCAGGTGGAACAACACAAAAAAGCTGCGAAAATAAATTAATTATTGATTGTTATTAAAGACATTCTAAAATGACCTGGGCCCGGTTCCCCGATAACGTTCACTCTTAGCCCGCTAAGAAGACTCTAAAAGATATATCTTACAGAAGTTGTTTACGTTCGTAAGTGTGTTCCCCGAAGTCTCCCTTAGAATCTTCTTATCACGTCGCACTTAAGCTGCCTCTTAAGTGCGACGTTACAAGGCGCTGTCCCAAGGTAAGGTGCTGAAT
>JACXGM010039435.1:0-10581 GCA_016801145.1 Umbra pygmaea
TTTTATTATGATTAATGATGTTTTTCCAGGTTGGGCCAGGCATTGGGACATCGCTGTTTGCAGATGAAGGTGTGATATGGGAGAGGGAGGAATGTACCATTTATAGTTCGGAAAGTGCAGTAAGTAATTCAGGAGTGTTGGGCATTGGCAATGGGTTTTAGGTTTTCATTGGCTTTAATTAGATTGGCTATAGACTAAGGGAGTGTGGTGTATGAGTCGGCAGCTAAGTCAGTGCTGGCAAAATGGATGTGGTCCAAGCCCAAGCTCTCAGGATATGTAGTGGTGCTTTTCGGTCGTCACTAGTCTCAATGGTGCAGGTGGAAATGGGGGAGAGGCCACTGGGGATCAGGAGGCAGCTAATGATGAATTACTCGTTTAATCTCCAGGGTCATGGGATATCTCACCCATCAAAAAGGGTGCTTCAAGCATGCTGGGAACATGGACAGGGCCAGCCAGTGAGTTTAGGATGGGTAGGAAATGCCTGGGCGAGGCCTTGCTGAAATGGAATTTAGTCCCACAGTGGCTATGCCTCCGAGTCCGTTGTGGATGTTGCCATGCCCAGTAGTAGACCTGCAGTTGTTGGAGTTAATCCATGGGGATAAGGAGGGGAGAGATCCGGACAACTTGTGGGGCAGCATTTACTAAAGAGGCCAGTGGTAGGGGAGTCTTGTGGCGGCTGTCAGATCATCTAGCCGTGTTCACAGCAGGGATGATTGCTGTACTGTTGGCATTGCAATGGGTAGAGGAAAGTGTGCATGGAAATGTGGTAATTTTCTCTGATTCGTGTGCTGTATTAAAGAGCTTGCAAGCATGTAGCTCACGCAGCAGGCAGGACCTTGTGTTGGAGGTGCTGATGACCCTTGGTCGGGTGGTGCGGAAAGGGTGTCAAATTAGATTTGCGTGGGTGCTGGTGCATGTGGGAGTGGTGGGTAATGAGGCGGCTGACAGGCTTGTGAAGAAGGTCCTAGGGGAGAAGTAGGTCACTATGTAGTTGGTGAAGTGGAGTAAAGGGGAGGCAAAGAATTTTGTTTGGGCAAAGGTGATGGAAAGTTGCCAGGAGCATTGGGATGGAGGGACAAATGGAAGACATCTCTACCGCATCCAGAGGAAGGTTGAGGGAGGCAAGCACTAGGATGTGGAAAGAGGGAGGGGGCCATCTACACTCAGCTTAAAATAGGGCACTTTAGAATGAATGGTTCACTGTTTAGAATAGGGATACATCTGACGGGCATGTGTGACTATTGTGAGACTGAGGAGACTGTGGAGCATGTGTTGATTCAGTGTGGGAACTATGTGAGGGAGAGGGGGTGTATGGGTTACAGGTTGAGGGGGTGTGGAATTCAAGGGATTACTCTGGAAAACTTGTGTAGGTGGCGGTAATGCACCATTACAGTTGGATGCCAATCGCTGGTAAACAACAACAAAGAATCAACAACCACAAAACAATATTGATATCTCGTTTGTCCAATGATAATATCTATGTTCAAAATGTCATCTTCAATACTCCACCAAAGAATGTCTAATAAGGAAAGAAGCGCCACTCTCGGAATACTTCCGGCTTCTGAACTGGTTGCAGTTCTACTCTAGTTCCATATGGGGGCGGTCACAGGCGAGTGCAGAATGAATGGAGGTCTATGGAGCTATACCCCCCAAAATCCACATTTCTCGAAGTATAATTTTTTGTCTAGTAATTTGAATGTTGCATTCGAAAGGGGAGGCCGAGAAAATACACACTGCTGGCTGTTAGATTTTTCTAAAGTCACTTTTCACTTCTAAAAAACCCTTTTAATATGTCGATGACGTCATACACATTTTATGGACAGAGATACTGCATTACGGCAAGCTTACCTCTTTGTAATCGGTTAGGCTTCTCCAAAAGAAAAGTGTTTTTTCTACAATTTTGTACACTATTTCAACACTAAATTCACTTCTGAGAAAATTTGTTGCGAGAAATCAATTGTGTAGATTTCAAATATTGGCATTTTAACGAAAATCTATGGGGAATCGAAAATGTGCTCAAACGTTTTCGGAAGTGAGAATCACCATAAGCATAAGTCCCTGCGGTTGTAAGTTAGCTAGCGAGCCAACCCTGTTTTATATGTTACAGGTCCAAGAATGACACAGAGCTCACTCGGGAGTAACACATTTAATTTCTGTTAGAAGATAAAATAATTGTTTAGAAGTGCTCTCTATGCGGTACACAGGCCACACTCACTTGCGTACTGCCGGCTTCTCCTCTACAGCCGTTAGCTACCGTTTCCCTAGTAGTCTATATATGATTTACACACTATCTAATTATTCTACACCGTAAACAAAAATAACAAATAATAATGAACATTTCAATGTGATTGACAAGTGACTATAACATTCTTTAACACCCATTACATCTCTAAACTTCTATGAATTACACTTACACTAACTAACATCATCTATCGTAACAGAATTCTATATCCAGAACATTAAATAAAACATATAACCGTTCATTCATGACTTACTTACCAGTGGTATATATCTATGGTTGTGCCTCGCAGAATTTAAGAAAACACACATCACAGTCAAGCTTCACAACAAAACAATCCTGGTAAATGACAAATAAACAATATTATGTACTTTAGTGAATAGAAAAAAGAAAATGAATGAGGCTTAAATCAAAGGCTAATCTTTACGTCTTTTCAAACACCCTGTGCTACTTAGTTTAAAATATTGTGTCTGGATACAGTACTTAAGTTGATTAGTTTATGTATGCTGTTACAGTTATTGTCATCATGTAGCTAACGCTAGCCTACTTTGTTGGAGAAGTAATGTTGCTCTAATTTGAAATCGTTCTAAAGCTGTATTAGCATTTATATCAGTAATCTTTGTAGCTTAGAGAAGTCTGTACTCTGGCTCATTTTTTAGTGACTGGGTTCTCCATGTCCACGTATAATGAAGTCGTGTTACACACAACCAATGATTTACTCCTGAAGATTGACCTCTACTTACCACCTGCTTGTCCACTCTGTCTTATATGTACCTGTATATGTATAAATATTTGTAAATAATCAGCTATAGACACTAACCAGCGCCACTATATAAGTCAGACCTCTGCTATTATTTACCTTTTTGGATAGGTGCCGTTGTGGAAAATGTGCTACCATGCCCACAGAAGCTGAGAATATTTGCTGTTTGGAAATACTTCAGCTAGCATTTTCACCACTAAATTGGAATCTACTTTAAGCACTAATTGTGCTTAAAAACAACACTTACCATCTCTAATTAGGTTACTAAATGAATTAAAGTTGAAGAACAGCTAAAATATATGGTTGACAATCCTGGATTGGAGCCTGCCTGCATGTCTATCTGCAGAATGCAGAGCTATGGTCCATTGGTGTATGGGGTAGGGTCGACAAAGGCATTCTCAAAAATAAGGTCCATCATGTCAGCAACAACCTGTGTCACGAAACACAAGCACATCATTTTTTTGTTATTGGCTGTTTTTTTTTACTGTGTTTTTGTGTTTAACTTATTTTTTATCAAAAGAAATACATTTTAGAATTTTAAAATATGTGTTTGAATTGATTTGAACCCTTACCAAAGGTTGGGTATGTCTTCTGAGGTTTAGCTCTGCACTCTCCCTTCCTAGCCTTGGGAATGGAGATTTTGAAGAGTGGTACACCTTCCTCCGTTTCGGCCTGTGGTCGGTCTGCATTTTCATGATAATGCATAGCAGCCAGGTAGAGTCTGGAAGTACAAGACAAAACGTGCTAATATTGACAGACATTTTAGGCTACATTTTCCAAAAGTATTGAGTGAACACACTTTCTTTTACCTGCACAGCATTCCAATAAAGGGGAAAACAACATTCTTTGGGGCAAAACGAAGGATGATGGCATGGAAAGCCTCCAACGAGGAAGGTGGTGGTGGAGGCTCAGTTTTGCTACATCCTTCAGCATTCTTTGGTTTGTCAGCAACTTCTCCAACTTGTAGAAAGCTGGAGTTGCTGTAGACAATAAGAAAATATCATATTAGAAAACAACACAGTACAGAATATTACAATAATGATCTCTGATAGATTTCTGAAAGGGACTAAATAACTATATGTAGTTGTCAACATGTAATGAAACCAAAGAGAAATTCCAGAATACTTACTAACTACATCAAAATTAAATGTATGGAAGGTGGCAAGTACATACCTTTACTTCTTAAGTGGGGCCGCAGTCTTTAAGGATAGCTGTGTGCCTACAGTATGTGTTTTCAGGTGGTCTGTCTGGCAAGCATCATCCCTTGAGAGAAGCAGCTGAATGTAAACACTTGTTGTGCTGGCCTGTGTATAGAGACAATAAGGTCAAATCAGTAATCAGTTTATTACTTTTTATATATTCCAGCTGCACATTGAACATAGATGATAAGCATGTTTAGTGAATAACATTAATACATAAAAGTAAATCTATGAAATTATAAATCGATATTACATCATATTTTGTTTATATATTTTATATTTTATATCTTAAAAGTTCTTACATTTTTTTATTACAAATGCATCAAGCTCTGCAGAAACCTGATAAAAAGCCATTGTCTTGAATCAGGTGTGAAGGGGAATACATGAACGGGCCCATGTATTTAGGAAGAGTTAACAGGCCATAATTATCTCCTCACCAGTAAAACACTAGAACTACTGCGGTCACGTTGCTGGTAAAAGACCATTGTATTCGTCTGTAGTAGGGTGGCCACCAGATATTCATAAATATTTTGGACATTCTATACATATACAAGCAGATTAAATCAGTGTCTGTAGCCCCATTGCTGCAAATTTCCCCATTCTAATCTGATCACCCTGGTTTGCAGAAGTGCACACTCTAGTCATTTCAATGAGGGGAAAGGTGGATATTGCGCGCAACGACACCAACAGCAGAACAGTTATCCAAATAACAAAGATGTTTACAGTAAAACACTTGCATTAGAGTGTGTATTCACACACACACTTGATGCTATCTACTTTTACATTAGTGTAACGCTAGTTAAAGTCAGCGTTAACTATATACTCGTAGGTAATACATACAAACACTTTCAGGGCGTGGATAGGAGTAAGAGCACGGAGACAGCTTCACTTGGTTTACTTAGTACTTTGTTTTTTTCTCCATTTCTGTTTTTTTTCTCCAACTCATTAAACACCAAACATGCTTCCTCCTCACCACATCATATCCCTCCGCCAACCTAACAGTTACTACATCACAGGCAGGGTACAAAATAATAAGATAGTGCCCTTTTTAATTCAAGAAACATAATGCACTATGAAGCTGCAAATAATGGAACTACGTGACTTCTTTTAATAACTCGGGAGCGGCCTCTTGTGGCCGGGAGGCTTGAGCGGGAGCGGCCACTTGTGGCCGGGAGGCTTGAGCAGGAACTGCGGCCTCTTGTGGCCGAGGAGCGGGAACTGCGGCCTCTTGTGGCTGAGTAGCGGGAACTGCGGCCTCTTGTGGCCGAGGAGCGGGAACTGTGGCCTCTTGTGGCCAAGGAGCGGGAACTGCGGCCTCTTGTGGCTGAGGAGCAGGAACTGCGGCCTCTTGTGGCCGGGAAACTTAAGCGACCTCTGCTGGTCGGGGAACTTGGGCGACCTCTGCTGGCCGGGGAACTTGAGCGACCTCTGCTGGCCAGGGAACTTGAGCGACCTTTGCTGGCCGGGGAACTTGAGTGACCTCTGCTGGCCCGGGAACTTGAGCGACCTCTGCTGGCCCGGGAACTTGACAACCTCTGCTGGCCGGGGAGCGGAAACAGCGACCTCTTGTGGCCATGGAGCGGAAACAGCGGCCTCTTCTGGCCGTGGTGCGGAAACAGCGGCCTCTTCTGGCCGTGGCGCGTAAACAGCGGCCTCTGGTGGACTGGGCGTGGTGGAGACCTCTGGGGGACTGGGCTTGGTGGAGAAAACTCTTCAAAGTAGGCTTCGTAGAGATCCCATGGAAGATCCTCCTGGACCCAGCCACTGAAAAACGGGTCCCTCCCAGCCATGTTTTGTTTTTAGGCGAGGTATTCTGTAATGAATTACTCCCAAGGTAAGAAAAAGAACAATGTTTATTTCTAAACAGGTATATATTACCAAAGGCAAAGGCACAGAATAATCCAAGGCAGAATAATCCATAAAACCGAGCAGGGGTCAGGCCAGAATATCAATACTAGAGGTTTTGCAAAGGTACAGGGGATAATCCAAAGCAGAATAAGTCACAAACAGAGCAGAGGTCAGACCGGAACAACAATACAGGAATATAATGCTCAGTATGAAATAATCCAATACTCACAATACCTCGCGAAGAGTATGGGGTGTGTGTCCTTTATATATGTATGTATGTTTATAGTCCTTTTCCATTAGTAGTTTTCACAAAGTGCTTATACAGACACCCGGCCTGAAACCCCATAGGGCCTAAAAAAAAGAATTTGGTTCCTGTTGGTTGTCAGATGAGGTCATGGGTCGGTAGGATTGTTATTTTTTATTTTTTTCCGCAGTGGCAGCAAGAGATAGGTAGGAATTTTTTATCATTTTTCTTTTTCTTTATAGTAGCGATGGATACATATTTTTTTCATAACACACCCTACCTGTACTACATGTACAGTACCACCTTGTGTGTCCCAGCATGTTACACACACGCACGCAGCACGCACGCACGCACGCACTCACGCACGCACACACGCACGCACACACACACACACAAGCCCTATTGTGGTAGTTGATTGGGAAGGGAGAGGGTTCCTCCAAGGCATCTTATGACATGTGTCTTGGCCAATAAGTAACTACCAGGTGTGAAAAAATGGAATTGAATTGATTTGATATTACGATGTCCCGCCCTAGTGGTAAAAGAGCCAATTACCTCCTCTCGCCTCCTTTAGTAGTCTACAGTACGTCATTTTCCAAACACTTCACCCATCTGCCTGCAGTCACTGATTAAGCATTTTAATCATCATTTAAATTATTTATTTCCAAAGAATTGAACTCACAATTCAAGCAAACAGCCCCAGAAAAGGCACTTATTTTAAAATGAAACTAAAGGCTGCACGGGCATTCATAATGATGCGCGTACACTGCGATTTCCTTCATAAATATAATTTTCGACACAAGAGGGCAGTATAACCCTATGTATGATTTTGTGTTTAAACTAAACTATCACCAAAAGACAGTTTACAGCCAGCCACACACACACAAACACAGACACCAGCCCGGACTTTCATCAAAATATCGGACTTTCTGTTCCTCTGAGCTAATGACTATAAATTAGAAAGTTGTTTGGCTTGAGGAGAACAATATAAATACAGAGTTTTGTAACTGTAGGTAAAACTAACTAAGTTATAACACGCTTTATATGTCCTTTCTTAGTCATATAAATTAGTTTCCTTGCCACGGCCGAACCGTTCGAGATATCAAAAATCAGTTTGCAATTTAGCATCCTCAATGTCTTGTCTTCATGCACACTGACCTGGGGGGAAATGGATGAATTCCCTAGGAGGAGTACTTTAAATTCCAGAGGAGGCGTTTTCAAATGACCCATAAACAACCCATAATAACCAACTTCCTGTTGGGCTGACGTAAAACTTAGAGCACAAAAGTTGTTCGGCCCGATGAGATCTATAAGTTTACCTAGTTTCATATTATTACATGCAAGTGTGTTTGATATATGGACAAGTGTTCGAATCCCGTTCCAGGGGGCGCTGTTGAGCCCCCCTGCCACGCCCGGGTACCAGCTTCAGCCCGGCCCTGATGGCCGCGGGTTCTGACCCGTGTGCAAATTTTCAAGAGTTTTCGAGCACGTTAAGGGCCCCAAAAGTGCCCAAAAGTTAGGAAAAAAAATAAATAATAATCCTTTGAAAAACAATAGGGTCTTCTCCTTTGGCTTGGGCCCTAATATAATAAAAAAATGTGGCACTAGAGATTCAACTACCTCTTAATTATGCCGACAGTGAAGTTTGCCTTTACATTGACTCATAGCTGTGTTTTGTTTAGAATTTACACTGGATTGTAAAAGGTGAACTACATTAATTTATTTAAAAAAAATTGGTTTGAAGTTAATGCCCATTTCTATGTCAAATAAAAAAGTATTTAAATCTACATTTGTGTTTTTTCCTAAACTATAGGTACATACACAATATTGTAGTCATACAAGAAGACTTTGTAATCAACATGAATATAATATATTAAATGTTACCTTACTTGAATGTTGACAAAGAAAGATCAAGAGAATGTAGTTTGTACATTTGTGTCTTTATGTACTTGTCATTTTTTATCACCATGAAAACACCAAAATCCTTAATGTTACTACTATCACCTATCAAACTACAGCAGCACCTGTCAAACACAAATTGAACCTCTAAATACCAAGGACTGCTAAAATGCTAAAAGTTGGTCGGTCCTTTCAGCAGAAAAAGCTGAACCAAAAATGATTTTCTAGCATCATAATCCAAACACATTTTAGAACTTCGGATGTGGTGAATGCAATCTGTTTTCCACAACCAGATGAATGGCACTATACATCGGGTCTTCCTTCGGTAGGCTGTGGTCATTCAGTTTGGATACCTTTAATTATAGTAAAAGACAAACATGTAGTTAAAGCACGGTAGATCACAATTAATTATATTAATATGAGCTTGTACATGAATGTATGCTTCAGTTGAGGACTTGCAGTATTAAGTAAACATACTACTAAATGTCAAATTTTATCTTAAACAATGTGTATTGTATGCCATATCGTTCCTTTTATATGTACATTTTAGTAATAAACAGCATTTGTAAATATATTTTGTAACATGTGACTCATCTTAAAGACAGACTAATGTGGTGACAGAAGGTCCTCAAATAGATAAGCAGACAACTACGTGGAAGATAACAGCAACACAACATTGGTTGATAACAACAAGCATGCTGTTGCAGGAGTTAGGTACATTATAACAGTCTGAAATAATGTATTTAGAATTCTTTGAGGAAAAATATGACATAGTTATTGCTCCAATATTGAACCTGGTGCTTTATACAATACATTTGGCTCGGTCAGATCGGTCAGAGCACAGCCTCATTTCCTGAAAACACACAGGTTGGTTGAACACGTTGCAAACTTAAATAAAAGCCTGCCTTGGTTTTAAGCCCACTCAACATGACAAGGTGCAGGCCAAGAGTGTCCACAAGACTGGACAGAAATGGCAAAGAAACAAATAAAATAACACCACAGTCACTAAACACACAACACACTGCATTTCTTTTAATAAAAAGCAGACTCTGGCATCACAATGACATTGCTATGATCAGAAAAAGGAATACAACCACTATCTACACTGCTCAAAAAAATTAAGGGAACACTAAGATAACTCATCCTAGATGAGAATGAATGAACTAATTGTATGAAATACTTTCGTCTTTACATAGTTGAATGTTCTGACAACAAAATCACACAAAAATTAACAATGGAAATAAAATGTATCAACCCTTGGAGGTCTGGATATGGAGTAACACTCAAAATCAAAGTGGAAAACCACACTACAGGCTGATCCAACTTTGATGTAATGTCCTTAAAACAAGTCAAAATTAGGCTCAGTAGTGTGTGTGGCCAGTATGACCTCCCTACAAAGCCTGGGCATGCTCCTGATGAGGTGGCGGATGGTCTGACGGATGTCTTCCCAAACCTTGACTAAAGCATCCGCCAACTCCTGGACAGTCTGTGGTCAACGTGGCGTTGGTGGATGGAGCGAGACATGATGTCCCAGATGTGCTCAATCGGATTCAGGTCTGGGGAACGGGCAGGCCAGTCCATAGCATCAATGCCTTCCTCTTGCAGGAACTGCTGACACTCCAGCCAAATAAGGTTTAGCATTGTCTTGCATTAGGAGGAACCAAGGGCCAACCGCACCATTATCACAAACATTGTGTTGGGTGACTGATGATTTCAGTAAATGTTGCTATCCACGATTGCACACACTGTTTTGGTACTCCAAGTTATGTTTTGTATTGCAGACACACCACTAAGTTATAAATAAGAAGTACAAATAATGCATTAAAATTAATGTCTACCTGCTTGTCTGTGACAAAGCAGTGACGTGCGGTGATGTCAGTAAGAGCCTAGGCACAGAGTTATGAAAGCCAGATTACCTAATTCATTGTTTAGGCTAATATGTCAAAAAAGTAAACGTGGATGAGGAAAATACGGATAAACAAAGAAATATATCAATTCCATTTAAAAACAAAAAAACTGGTTGCTTTTCCATATAGGCTACAAAATACCTGGGAAGAAATTTTTGATGTTCCGATCCCATGGCATAACGCATTTGTATTAATACGTAAAACAACACCAGACTCAAAAATTTGAATATTTCAATACAAGTTACTATACAAAATATTGGCAACAAATAAAAATCTTTACAAGTGGGGGATACAATCTTCCCAGCTCTGCAGATTTTGCTCTGAGGAAGCAGAATCTATAGATCATCTTTTTTGGTACTGTCCTTATGTTGCTTGTTTTTGGTCACAGGTAAAAGAATGGATGAACAAATGCAATATTTGCTTTGAATTGACGTTACAAATAGCAATGCTTGGAGACTTAAAATGTAGTAGTCAGGCAATTAATAATT
>JACXGM010039436.1:0-10580 GCA_016801145.1 Umbra pygmaea
CTTCAGTATTTTTACCCTTTGTAGCCTACATTCTCACTCCGGGTCAAATTGAACATTATGTGTGCAATATAAAGGTGCAAGAGGGGGTTGCAAACATGTTAAGTGTGTCATTTTCCATTTACATGTTCATTACATAAATTTCCTGTATTTGAAAAATCAATTATACCGCAACATAACATGAGGTTTAAAAGCCTAGATGCTCAGTCAACTTAACGTGCATCACTTGCATTATGGTTTGGAAAACAAAAAATAAGTCATCTTATTAGGAGAAAGTCATTTAAAAAAGTTGCTTTATGGGGTTGCTGTTTCCACACATCCACATCTGTGCAACTGTTTATGCAAGACACAAGCGAGATGTGTTGATCATTTGCTACATGCACTGAACACACGTTACGAGGAAGTGCAATGGTTGCTGATGTTTCTAATCATGAATTGTCAACTTTTAGTGAGAAGTTTACTTTAATTTAAGCCTTTGATGTGCTCTGCTTTTTCAGCTGTGGACTTCTTTAATCAGATCAACATGCTGTATGGTACTATTACTGAGTTCTGTACTGAAGTCAGCTGCTCTGTGATGTCTGCTGGACCCAGGTATGGCATACAGTCCTACATCTGTCTCTGTATACTAAGTGTATTATATAATATCTATCTATATTGGCACCCTAGGTAAATATAGCTTTATCATAAACTTAAACAAATATTAGACTAGTATTTGATTGGATTGAAATTGCAAAAAAAAGTTTTAAAGTTGTAATCAAGTAATTTTTTTAAATATATTTTTTTAAAGAATGTGTGCCACAAATATTGTAGTTAAATAAATGTAGTATTGTGTGCACCATCCCTTTGCCAATATAAGAAATCTGAGTAGGTTCCTTAATATGAAGGGGAGAACAGAGAGGTAGTCTCCAAATGTATTGTTGTCCTTGTTTTTAGTGGGATGTAGGTCACGGAACAGTAAAGACCAAGGCAATATTATTTATATATATATATTAATATAGATTATATGGGCAGTGGACAATTTTCATGTGGATTTGGAAGTATGCTTTGAATTGCTGTCCTGCTGGAAGATCTGGTGACCTGGTTTTAGCCTCTTAGCAGAGGTAGACAGGTTTTCCTTTTAAGGGAAATGTATGAAGGACTCATTCATTCAAGCAATGTTTTTAAGTTTGAAAAAAGTCAACTACATTTCTCACAACTTTTTTTATGTGATTCCCCCTCCTTTTCGTTGGTGCCTTTCAAAGTTTGGCTTACTCCAGGTAAATGTCACCACATAAAAGCTATCTCATAAGGGTAGATGGCAGCTCTCCGGTGGCAAGTGAACAATGTCAAGTAGCTACTGTCCCACCAGGGGGGACCCACCAGGGGGGACCCACCAGGGGGGACCCATCAGGGGGGACAGCAGCTACTTGACATCATTCAGTTGCTATTTACCATATATAAAATAGAGCTTTAATCGGTCCTGAAAATGTTAACCCGACACTGACCGAACCCGACACAGATTTGTCCGAACCCGAGACCGAACCGGCACCTTAATAGGTTTATTATGAAGCCTGAACTGACTTACAGCCCGACATTTTGAATGTAAAAAAATACGCAAATATGGATGGCGAAAATAACCGTTGTTTTATAAACGATAAACATTTGCAAAGTTTAAAAACCAAGTGTGGTAAAAACAAAAATATTGGCTATATTATTTAACAACAGGCTATATTATTATTTCACAGGCTGCAACATGAAACAATGACAATGTCTTAAATACAAGAGAAAAATGTGAATGAATGAATGCTGGGTTAGAGTAGATCAATCTTTATTAATCATTTGCAGTATACAATTAGATTGGAAACGATCTAGCCTATTGGACAATGATACTACATGACACAGACGCTAAATTAGACTAAACATGTGATCGTAATGGGTAATGTAAGGCCAGAATAGCAGTGAACGAACATGAAATGGTACACACTGGAGAGAAACCACTTACTGTATTTATCATGGCTATAGGTTATCTCTCTCTAGGGGAGACCGTTAGACTACACCTTGTTTTATTTTTCTTCAAATGTTGATATGAATGACAAGACCCAACATTAACATTATAAGATGATGAATTGATCGCTGTATAATCAAACTCTTAAACAGCATTTGTATATAGGAATGAGTCGCGATAAGCAGTCTCCACTTTTATTTTGAGACAGGTCAAGTTCAGTTTGGGATGCCTTCATACTTAAAAAGTGTTTCCACACCTCCGACTTAATTTTTTTTCCTGGGCTGACAAACTGTAATCGCTAGAAGCCAGGAGTCTTTTCACCTCCGCAGCATCCATTATCGTTTTTCTCTCTAAATATGATCAACAAATCAGTCAAAGGGAGAGGGAAAAAGGGCGTGAACAGAAAATGATTTGACTGAGAAAGATAGGAGTTGCTTAAATTAACCAAGTTAGCAACTAAAAATGTTGCAATATAAAAGTATGTTTCAATGTATTTTTTTATTACCGTAATCAATTTACAGACCGAACCCGGCCCTAACCCGACGTGCCTGGTGAAATATGTGAGAAATTAAGACCGAATCAACCCGTACCCGACGGGTTAGGGTCGGTCTCGTCGGGTTCGGGCAGAAATCTCAAGCTCTAATATAAAACCACGTAAAAAGCGAGTGAAAACAACCATAATATTCATGCTGGTCGCCTGTTAATGCACATTATACTTTTTTTGTGACTATGCATATTTTCGACTTGTAAATGACACAGTTGCACTTGTAAATAAAAAAATAGAACAACTCCAGTTTCGGAGTGAGACGAACTCAAGTATTTGAAGCTCACAGGAAATAATTATGCTTGCCACCTAGGGCTGGGCGATAATTCAATATTTATCGTTATCGAGTTTTTGAAAATAATATTGAGAAGAATATTCCATATCGACATATCGCGATAACAGCTGGTTTTGTTCTGAAACAAAGAAACATCCAACAAATGAGGAGTATTTCATATTGCTTATAGTTTAGTTTTACCTGAAACTTCTAAACAGAAATATAACAAGTTCAATCAATATTTTTTGTATGTATTGTTTTTGTTTATACAGCAGACTATACACTTTGATGTAATCAAGTCACAGCAGGTCCTATATATATTTCAATATATCGTCAGGCATATCGTATTGAAGAAATATCTATTTTATATCGTGATATCATTTTTTGGCCATATCGCCCAGCCCTATTGCCACCTTTTCAATAGGTTTGAAATAATTTCCAGGTGTTAAATGTATGTATGCTTCCATTTTGCTAACCCCCTATTCACAAATGCACTTTACTTTATTTTTATTTTAGGTTGGAATGGCGCACATGAAAGATTGATAAAAAAATAAATAAACGATGGATAATAAATAATTTAAGGTTCTGTTTAGGTGGATGGAGGTTCTGTTTAGGTGGATGGAGGTTCTGTTTAGGTGGAGGGAGGTTCTGTTTAGGTGGAGGGAGGTTCTGTTTAGGTGGAGGGAGGTTCTGTTTAGGTGGAGGGAGGTATGGAGATAAAATACTGGTTGCAGCATAATGACCAACCTCGTAGGCTGTTTAAATGTGCCAGTTGGTGCTGCACTTCAGCGATTGAAGGGGTTGGTACCAGAAAAGGTTGCCTTGGCTTGTGGCGCTCTAGCAGCCATGTACGGCAGGCTCCTGTGGATTTAGTCATGGTTATTTGGTGAATTACGTTAACCCTAATATTAAAATAAATGTATAGAGTACGCATTTTTCAATCTTTGACTCTCCAGAGCATATCAGAGGTTGCTGTCATGAGGCATGGCCGTAGGCAGGGCTCAACTGTGAACAAAGTGGTCGCATTTCAGAGGTTTAGCTCATTTCTTATTACTAATCTGACATTTTCCTACTGGCAGATTTATTAGAAGATCACATAAAAAATGTAGGCGTGAATGCTAGTTGCCCAAATGATGTGGCCTAGATCTGAAAAAATAAATGTTTTTTGGCCCGCTTAAAAGTAAAGCAAAGAGGGTTGGATGAGAGAATTAAAGTTTTCAGCATTTATGCATAAAGCAATATTGTCGGTTAATATGATTTATAAAAGTACGGTGTGAATATGTCTAACAGTCAGGATAATTTTAAACTAAATACAAATGCAAGTGAGTGTTGTAATTTAATACATCCACTGAAGCACTTGAATGGTTCAATAACGCACTGAATGGGGCTTTACCAGTAACACCGGCACTCAAAAACGCAGTTTTCAATCCCCAGTTCAATTATTATTTACTATGATAAAATGACATCTCCTAATTAGTCATTATTCAGTGAATAATGACAGATATTTACTTTTCAGGCATATTACCTACATTCTAGAGCAGCAAGTATACCCAAATTCATTTATTAAATTAGAGCCCAGGTAAAATCTTTAAAACAAAGATTTTTTGAGTCTGCGTTTTTTGGACCAATGGTTTGGAGTGGCATTGTGACCCCTAATTTGAATAGGTCGCAATTCACAAATGTATTAGTGATTTTTTTTTGTGTGGTCACGTTAGCTTTTAGTAATTAAGATTTATTATCACAATGTATTCAAATAGTGATGTGTATTTTAATAATACATTTTATAATATATCAGACTGGCCTGAGTTTTCAAACATCATGTTTGCTTAGGTTTTCACCCCTCACTGATCGGGGGTAGTAGGCTTTACCAAATTCTGCTGTGCGCCAACTTCTGTGAGTGAAAATCTGTCTGGAAACAGAAATGTTATTTTTCAATTGTCAGGCCAATCCGTTTTGTTAATTTGAGTAAGTACATCAATTTGGGAATAATTGTGTTTGTTCTATGTGGCTGGCAGCAGGTTAAAACTACATTCCACAAAGGGGTGTAGAGTGTAAATGCACATAAATGCCATTACAGCAGCTGTTTATTTGTGAAATACAGTTTACTCACTTTTTCATTTAGTTATTGCTTTCCCACTTATTTTGTTCCCAGTGTTTTTATAGCTGAAAACGTTAATATTCTTGATCTAAACTCCAATTGTGCCAGCCTGTTTTGAAACGAATGGAATCCCTAGTGCAGTTCTCCCCTGCGCATGCTGAATTTGCCTCAAACAACACGTTCATTCACAATTGTGTTGCAAAGCGTTCTCCAGAGTGCACACTCCAGACTGACATTACAACTAGCAGACCACAGGTGCTGGCAAAGACGTAGCTGACGTTGCAGCACAGATGCTAGACAATAATAACTTTTGTGTTAGCTAAATCCTGCATCTGTTCTAGAAAAATAAAATCTCATCCAAAACTTACTGTTGGATGAGTGGTGAAAACAATTAATAATAGTTGCTGTTATTTTAGACAGGTGTCTATCTAGCTCTACAATCAGTCAGTAGCTAGTTAGCAATAATAACTCAATCAATGCAAGAGCTTTGGTTACCTACTGTCAGTGCTCGAAGTGGGGCGGTACTCACCGGTACGCAGTACCGGCACCTCTACGTTTTACTCTTAAGCGTACCTGCACTTTTTCATGCGTACCGATGCCTCTCGCATGTAGGCGGTACACAACCACTGACAGAGAAAGCGTCAGTGTCAGAGAGATTGATAATGATCCGAACGTTACATAAACTACACTACCCAGAGGGCACTACGTGACTTACTTCAGATCTCTTGACGAATCACGTAAAGGCAAGCAGTCAGCCCACCCTATCAGAACTTCGCTTCTCCACGGACGCTAGTTAGAAAATGCTGTCGCCTGACCGTAACATCTTTTTCACTGCTAAAAACCTAGAAACTAAAAAGAAATGTCTTTTTTAAGTCGTTATGCTAGCCTGGCTTTAGAAAGGTACTAAAAGAACGCGTGTGCCAGAGCCAGACACGTCAACAGAGGTCCAAGTCCAACCAGAATCATCGGATAAGTTTCATGAGCTTTAAACTAATGTTAATTAAAACCCTTCACAGTCTTCCGACGTTCTTAGTCAAGCGCGAACATGCTAGGTACCATCGGAAAGAGGAAGATCAGACAAAAAGAATGAGTGGTGGCTCATCCCTGTGGGTTAAAGACAGCCAGAGCTATGACGCCTTAAACTCGGTCATGTTGTAGACACCTTTTTTACTAAACACGTTACAGACAGGAAGTAAAAAAATTGCTGGGATTTTAAAAATGTATAGAAATATTGTAAGAAATTGCTGCAGCATTTTGAAGTTGACTAGTTTGTATAGCCTACAAACTTTGCACACCAGTCCAGGAGCCCTGGGGGCTTGACAATAGGCATTAAAAATCCTTATTTGTCATGGTTCACATGCTTTTACACAATAAACTAAATATACATATGTTCTTTTTTTGGGATAAATATTTAATAAAACATAAAATTGAATGATGCAGGATGTTGGATTTCATTAATGCATGTTGTAGCATTGGGTCTGCGGAGTCCAAAACCATAAGGCACTTCACTGTAGGTCAAAGTATGACCTTTCCAGAGGCCAAAAGGTCAATTTTGTACCAGGCGGACCTAAAACACCTTAGACCTTGAAGGTGGATGTGAGCTGAACTGCTAGCATTAATGAGGAGTCCGCAGCTACCAACCTTAATGTTACCTTAGTCAATGACAGCGATGTCATCAATAATGTGAGTAACGAAAAACATGCATGGCCTGACTGTTTGTCAAGGGGGACACACATGACTTGTTAAAATAAAGACATTTATGTTGTTATAAATAACAATAAATTGTTGTTGTACCAGCAATATCTCAAAGTTTTGTTTTCACTGTAGAAATCTCAAATGTCAATGATTTGCCAATGCAAGAGAGTACCGGCACTTTTTTTTTCCCACTTCAAGCACTGCCTAATGTACTGCAAAAGTAACTTTATAATTAGCAAAATGTTGCTAAAATATATAATTAGCAAAGTCTAGATAATACTAGTAGCTAATATGTATTTAATAAGAGAACAAAATAATTGTGGTGATACACACTGCAAGCCCTTGCTCATGTCGATAAAAGTATAATTTCAAAATTTGCTTTACAGAGAATAATGAGACAAACCGGGATAAAAAAAATTAAATAAACAAAGTTGTGCTAAGTCAGGCTGCATTGCAAGAAGAGACCAAGAGAGGAGACAGGTTAGTGCTTTGGTAGTGCAAATATGATTTTGTTGATAAAAAAAAATGTCTTCATATCTTTGTTTAAATCATTAAAGTAGATAATAGTATTTGCAATACATATTCGCAGTGCATCTCAAAGGATATAAACATCAAAATATTACACAATTCAATATGAACATTTTCAAAGGGCTTTTAAGGGATCGGTGATGAGGAGTGATGAGATGTGCACATCAGTGGAAGGGAGCATTGAATTTTGTGGCCCTGGGGTATAGGGACGGGGCTTTAATTAAAGCACAGTTCTGTATTTAATACCGGTTCATTATGGGAAACAGGTTATTTATAAGTGGTGCAACGGATCGTCATTGATCCGTGATCCGTTCGGATCAATATCTTCGGTTCGGCACACGTGAGCTGCGGATTGATTTCTGAAAAAAAAAGTTGTGCGCATGTTCAATACGTTCACAGCATGGTCATGGCGAGTGGAGGAACGGAGGAGCTTGAACGCCCCGCGTCATTTAAATCCCCTGTATTGGAGCATTTTGCTTTCCCTGTTAAATATAATGATGAAGGAAAGAGGTTAGTGGATAAAACCGTGACAGTGTGTAGGCAATGTGGCACAAGAAAGCGATATAACACATCAGGCATGGCCACGCATTTGAAGCGACATCACCCCGGTGTTTCACTGACAGGAGTGAAAAAGAAAGCTGCAAAACAACCGCTTATCACCAGGGCATTTAAGCAATTAATCAGACCGGGCTAAAGCCATCAGAAATGCTATGGGTGTTTTTATAGGTGCAGACATGAGGCCATATTCGGTTGTGCAAAAGGAGGACTTTAAACACATGTTGAAAGTGTTTGAGCCAAGAAACGATCCGATCCGTGAGTTTTTTTATCCGTTGCACGGCACCCCTATTATTTATCTATTGCCTTGCAGTGAATAATATTTTGCCCACATTGTGTTTTTGCACCAGTGACTGAAGTTAATAGCACAAGTGCCACCAGTGACTGAAGTTAATAGCACAAGTGCCACCAGTGACTGAAGTTAATAGCACAAGTGCCACCAGTGACTAAAGTTAATAGCGCATAAGTGCCACCAGTGACTAAAGTTAATAGCGCATAAGTGCCACCAGTGGAAAGGGTTTGTGTAGAGCTCTGCAATTAGTGTGAAGTGTAAAATTAGACCCGATGCTATAGATCAGTGAGACTTATAAGAACAAATGCCAAATATCATTGCATTACAACCAAAGGAGTTTATATATGGAACAGCTGCAGTGAAGAGATGAAATCATGTACAACAATGAGCAATTTTAAGAGACTATTTAAAATGAATATATTTAATGAATACAAAAAGGAATCAAGGTGATAGTACTGTATACTGAATGTATGGCTCCTGGGCTCATATAATAAGTCTAGTTAGGATGGGATATTAATAGGTGTGATAGATTGAAAAGAAAAAGTGTGTGTGTGTGGTGTGTGCATGTATGCATGTCTTGTATGCATCTGTGTCTATGTGTATGCATGTGTTAATGTGAGTGTAGGTAGGTAGAAATATGGCACATGTTTGCATATGTAAACATGTATAAGTGAAGAATCAATTTGTTTTGAATTTAACTAAAGGATATTAAAAATAGAAAAAGGGGGTAGGACCAGAAAAGTTTTTTCGAACTTCTTCCTACTCCTTTTTGAACATGGGAATTTCGTATTTGAACTACTTATAATGATTTTGGAAGATTGTGTTGATGTACATGTTTTTATTATCTGTTGTTTTAATTTTATTATATATATGTGTGTATATACTGTATGCATATATATATTTTCTTATTTTTTACATGTTCAAAATAAACTACTACTAAACTACAACTACTTATTCCTGGTCCTCCAAGCCGCCATTCTGTAGGTTTTCATTCCAAATCAAATTTAGCACAGGTGACGCTAATCATTACTATGATGAAACACTAACTCAGGGAGTTGCAACTGGGGTTGGACAAAAAACGTACAGTATTGTGGCTTGTGGGAGCAGGAATGAGTATCGCTGTTATAGAATACCCAGAGCAAATTTCCCCCACACACAGTCCTGCTTTATTTTACTTAGTTCTACACTTTGGCTCAGTTTCACTTTAGGTTTTTACAGTGTTAATGCAATAATGCAAATACATTTTTGTTGAGGTTGCCCATATTCACAGTTTCTCTGCAGAAGTGTTCATCTAATTTCGTGACCTTATTTATTATGTAATAAAAAGTCAAATGGATCCTAGATCAGCACTTTATAAATAACGATTCATTGTGGTGTCCTTTAGTTGAAGTATGTCTACTTTTGACTAGAGTTGTTCCGATTCCGATACCATTATCGGAAATGACTCCGATACTGCCGCAAATGCTGGCATCGGTATCGGTGAGTACTGGAGTCCAGGCACCGATCCGATACCACGTAATTTATTAGGAATAGGAATCTTATTTACTGGTTAGCGCTGACACAGTTCTTCTTCGCCTCTCTTCAAAACAGTTGCGCTGTGCTGCCATCGGCAGCTGCTGTTTTAGAGGGGCGAAGAAGAATAGATCACCTGACGCCTTGGTAAAAGAAGATAACATTAGCGCATCATGTCCGCGGTTTGGCCATGGCCGCGGGAACTAGGGGTGCTGAGGGTGCTGCAGCACCCCCGCTGACAGCACGTGAAAATGAAATGATATTAGCCATTTCAAATAAAGTTTTAGTTTTTCAGTCGGTTTTTAATTTTCCACCTTTATTCATAAAATTGTTCAAAATATAATTTTGTCTACAATAGAATATATATATTTAGAATATCAGATTTCTTTTCAATTGCGTCAGAATAAAAAAATCTAATCTAAAAATGAATCAATGTCAGATAGCAGAAGGTCTGTTGATGACGGTCTAACTCCCAGCACCTCATTGAGCTGTTTAATGTTACTTGGATCAGACAATGAGCAGGATGTTGTTGATGACGCTAGCAGCAGGTAAGACTCTCTATATATCTGCCCCCCCAAACATTAAGTTCCCCCCCAGGGTCCAACGTTAACTTTTTAATCACTGGCCCGGACTGAATTATTACTGACCCATATTAAGTAAAAAATAAATATAAATCTGTGTTTCTTTGCGTAAATGCAGGGTTAATTGTCTGTGTGTGTGACCAAAAAACGACATCCATTAATGTATTTTCCCCTCTTCACAACATGGTAGGTGAGACACATGTAGGTTAATTTTGTGCATCTCAAACTAAGTGTGGCTGAGTTCACACGTTTTGTGAAGTTCCTGAATAAGAACAAAATTACCAATAACGGGAGTTCATTAGTAACCAGTGATCTATGATATGACCTTATCCCAACAGTCGAGGATGCCTGGACATTCTTTAAAAACGCCTTCCTCTCCGTCTTAAACAAACATGCCCCACTCAAAAAGTTTAGAACTAAAAGTAGATATAGCCCTTGGTTTACTCCAGATCTGACCATCCTAGCCCAACACAAAAACAGCCTGTGGCGCACCGCTTTAGCCTCAAAGAATCCATATGAC
>JACXGM010039437.1:0-10580 GCA_016801145.1 Umbra pygmaea
TACAAATATTATTGAATTACTTATTTTGTTACATTACAAATTGATTTGAGTAATATAGGCAAAAAAATGTATTGGGCTTTTTATCAGCAGCTCATTTCATTTCTGATTCTCCGACCGACTGGCTTGGGTCGGACCTGGGTCAGTATTCAGGCCGGATGTCAACCCTACTCTGCCTAGGTAGGTTAAAGTTCAACAACTCGGCGGCATGTTGAGATCCATTGATGAATGAAGATGATCGTTCATGCTTGCGCAATTGAAACACAGCCCCTCCCCCACCCTCTTACTAAATGTCAGAAAAACGCAGGTAGGCCTATATTCATTGCCCCTCCTCCACCCCCTCACCTCTCTGTCCGCGGTGTTGTTCAGGTTCAAGCAAGCTTCGTTTTGCATAACCGCACGCTGTAAATGCATGTTAGCAGACAATGAACGTTTTATAGCTATAGATTTCAAAGTCATAACTTCCGGGGCATGGGCATCAGTTTGGATTGAAATGTTATGGGGACACAGACGCTTTCGGAAGAGGCTGCACAGTTTAGACCAGCAGGATGATGTTGCTAAAAAATGTCCAATATATAACTACTATCAGACCAGACCTCGCGGCAGCGAAACAAGGCCAGTTTTTACGGGGTGATTGACGGGCATCCAATAGCTTTTTTATAAATCCTTCTGCACTTCCATCTATGTCATGCGTTATGCAAACTGAGCACAAATGAAACCCCCACACAAGGAATGTTGTATAGGTGATCATACAATAAAATACATTTTTTTTTGCTGTAAAGATTTTAAGAGATATGATGTAGGCCTCTACAACATTATTTGGCTCATTTCACCGGATAGACCATTTTAGCTGACTTCAACCTACGTGAAAAGCAGAGATCAGGGATGTAGGTGTAAAATAATCAGTTAAAATTTGGAAACACAAGATAGCCAGTCATTTTATATAATAGCCTACATTTTAATTTCATCCTTTGAACTTAAGTAGCCTATAGGAAATGTTAAATCTGAATCTGGCTGCTTCTGCCAGGAAACAGAAACATATAATATGCTACAGAGAGTAAATCTGCTTATAATGTCATTATATAATTACTTTGAAAAAAATAAACATTTTGAGAATAATGAAGGACACAACCTTAAAGTATTTTTCATTGGATTTTATGTGTACATTATATTGGTGTATCTCCAGACAAGCATAAGGAAGTTGAATCAAAGTGATACCAATTTGCACAGTAATCACATTGCTTGATTGCTGTTATTTGGTGATTTACAGAAACACAAGAGATTAGTTGGTTCTCTTAAACTGTGTGACATATTCTTTACCATATTTACTTTTTGCTGCATTTCTCCTCCCCGCTTTCTGTTTAATTGGTGTTGTTGGATAATTTACTTTAGTGTCTTTGAGTGTGTTGTGTTGACGTACATTAGTACTGTCACTCGCAGTTCCTATCTAATCACAGATGGGTGAAAGATTTTAAATGCTGGCCAACTTCACCTCTTCCTTAATCGATTTAGCCTTTCATTGTTACCCCTATTATTGGTCCAAATACTCCTAAGCTTTTTAACACTCTGATTAGTAAAAATGGGCTCTCCAGTTAGCACCTTGCATATTTTGGCAATATCCTCCCAAAATTGAAAATCAAAAGTTTCTTTATGCTGCATCATATCATGTATTGCCTTTGAAGCCATGAGATAATCTACATATTTGGTTGTACTCTTGTTCTTCGATGAATCTTATCTTTCTGGTATTCTCCATCGCCACGACTACCCCCATATAATTTATCTGTCAAATCCAATGACTTGCTTGGAAAGAAATAAAAGTTTATATGGATCCTACTGTGTTGGACCACTTCTGTTCCCATTTCTCTTTATGAGACAATATATTAAATCAAATTTAGTGTACAGCATATCTTTTACAATTGTTATTAAAAACATATTAAAATTATTTTCCTATTAAACTATTTTAATAGTTCCTTAAACACACAATCAAATTTGAGTTATTGAGTTAAAATAATTGCTTAATGCATTGGAATGAGCGCTATTATTTTGAAAAACAAAATCTGCATTCATGTTGCTAGCTGAAAGAATGGAAATCTTATTTTTGGGAAGTGTTGTGACTGGAGACCAACAGCCATTTACAATTGACCTTCTTTAATATTCTGATTGGTTGATTTTGTGGCACATTTGTAAAAATGTTGGAAGTTGATCGTGCACAGGCTGTTTCTCAATGTCAATGATCCTTCCTTCGTAGGACTGGTCCTTTCAAAGTCAGGTCCTTCAGAAACTAGGCGAGTCTCCTTCTTAGCATTCAGAGAACACGAAGATGGAACAGAAATGGAACAGGCTAGCAAGTGCACGTTATTGTAACATTACGTCAGTGAAAAGCGCCGCCTTTGGAGCTGCAATTCAACAGTAGCAATTTGTACTGACACTTAAACGTTAAACTTAGGATTGTGGGTGATTTGGGAGCGGGAAGGATAAACATATGCATCCTTGACTGTCTATGGGAAATTCTCAGAATGAAGGACTCAGTGGACTCACTCCAGACTCTGCAGTGCTACTGCTCACACACACAAGCTGTGTTTCAATGTGAAGGCTGCATCCTTTGAAGGCAGCAGACTTCGAAGGATGCAGCCTACATGGCCTTCAGAGGCTGCGAATGTAGCCGTCATTGGATAACCAATTGAGGCACCAGGTGTTCCCAATCACCGCCTAGCAAACAGTGCAAGAGTGTAACTATGGAGCCTGAATTGCTAACTTTCATTTTAATTTTATTTATGTTACTGGAGGAATTATACACTTTGATATACGCTGACATTCTGCCTTTAATTTTGAAGGTTTTGTCATAATACCAAACTTATTACATAATCGCTAGTTTTGCTAGCAGAATACAGCTCGAGAGGCAGGTCCAATGGGTTGACAAGTTCTAACCCTGTTGTTTTCACACAGTTGAAGTTTGAAAAAAAATACTAAAAAAAAACAAAGAAAAACTTACGGTAACACTTTATTTAAGGCCCATATGCATAATGCATTATAAAGCATTATACATGTACTCATAATGTAGTAATAATGCATTATAAGCATAGTTATAGACACTCAAAGACTGATATCGATATTGATTAGCATGTCAACATATCCCTAAGAATGGTCGACTCGTTACCCATATGTTATTGACACCTAGGTTCATTTTGCGCCGAAGTTGTCCTTTAACATATATTTGAAAATATATTACCGTATATTTTAATTACAAGATTTGAATAACAAAATGTGGAAATGTCACATATACAAAATGTGCCAATTTTTGTATATTTTGACATATACTGTATATACAGTGCCTTGCGAAAGTATTCGGCCCCCTTGAACATTTCGACCTTTTGCCACATTTCAGGCTTCAAACATAAAGATATAAAACTGTATTTTTTGTGAAGAAGCAACAACAAGTGGGACACAATCATGAAGTGGAATTTTTTTTGGGGATATTTCAAAAAAAAAATACAAATAAAGAACTGAAAAATTGGGCGTGCAAAATTATTACATATGTGATGGTTTCCACCATATATGCCAATACCTGACATAAGTATACATACATATATGGCCATACATTAGATTTTACCAAATATTTAATTGACAGACATGTCATACCCCTACTGATTTCTTTTACTATTTCTCTGTTTTTGCTATTTATTGTACACTGCTTGTCTTGTAGTTATATGTGTAACTTGTTGTTGTCTGTACCTCTACACTTTTAACTTGGCCAGGTCGCCGTCTCAAATGAGAAAGTGTTCTCAACGTGCCCACCTGGTTAAATAAAGGTTAAATATTTTTTTTTTAATCTTATCACATACATTGTACTGTATATAACATCAATAACTCACACATAAGCATTCATTCTTGTTTAAATTTTTTGACAAAATGTTAACTGACATAAGGCAAGATTAAATGTAGCAGTATTTCTATTTTATTTATTTATATAATCTCATATGTACAATGACAGATATTATACATTACAACACTCTGTAAACCATAGGTAAATGCAGATATGGATGTCAAATGTTGGAATGTATGTCACATATATAAAATGTTAAATTTTTTGTTTATTTCGACATATATGTACATATATGTGATGATGTTTCCACCATATATGCCGATATAGGACCTATAAGTTATATACACATATGGCCATATATTCGATTTCTGTATGGATATAATGAGAAAACTAGGTGTTTTAAGCATGTAGAAAAATTTAGTTGTGGGAAAATAAAAATATATAAAAAAAAGTTTTAAAAACAATGGTTATGCGTACATTATACATACTGTGCTTGCCAATGCAAATTGCTCTATAACAGCAAAATTAAAGTTTATGCCGAATCATGTGGTATGGATAAATGCTCACTAGAATGTACTTAATCCAAATATAGTCTTGAATCCTCAGACACCCGAGGCAGTATAGCCAGCAACACAAAAACCTGAACCTCTCTCCCATTCAACTCACTGTAGGCCATAATTGCAATTGCAAATTCCTCTATAAAAACTAAACCATTGCTCGTGCCGAATCATGTGCTATGGATAAATTTTCACTAGAATGTATATAATCCAAATATTTAAAATGTTTTATTTACTCTGGAATTATCCTCAAAAAATTGGATCTGAAAGCATGTTAATTACTTTGCAGATTTGACATACACTAGTGTTCAAAAGTTTGGAGTCACTTTTTTTCTTTAAATGTTTCTCCCTAATCCTGCCTGTTGTCGGCAGCTCGGTAACTCATTGGCCAGATCTGGTGGATGGTGAGTGGCGCACACATGGTTCATCCAACTACAAGTCACAGAAAAAAAATAAGCCGTCAATGGCTGCAATCACCTTTTTGAGATGGCACCTTTTTGAGATGGCACCTTTTTGAGATGCTTGAGTGACGACCTGCGTCCGATCAAAATTAGCAGTTTCTTTAAACTGCAGGGTTCTAGCTTGTGTTGAGATGTTCTCATCTATAACCTGCTCCGGAGCAGGTTAGGTGTGCAGCATAAGTTACCATGGCAATGTAACCCGGTATCAAGTAAACCACTGTTGTGATACTAACATCCCAGGGTTCAACCTGAAGTTAGCTTGCTAACCCCAAAGCCAGCTTTGTAGTATCTAGCACTCTGGCATGCATAAGCCCTACAATTTGTGCAGCGTGCTTTTGCCTTTGGGGTCTACACGGCAGAACAGAAGACCTGTACAGCCTTCTACCACCAAGGTGTTAACGATGTGAAAGCACCACAAGGAGCACAATGACTCAAGACAAACCTATTTGAAACCTAACCATTAAAATCTGTTCCATGCCAATTGCATTGCCCTCTGCACAACCCTTGGGCTAGTCCATGAACCAGTCATTCAGCAGGCCCGTATCCATAAGAAAACTGCATGCTGAACATTCCTGCTAATTATGGCATTAAAATGTCACCAAAGCACTGTTTTCAAGATATGCTAGACAAATATTTTGTTGATCTTACGTACCAGTATCTGCAAGACAGCTGTAATGCTTCAATGAAATTGAGTGATAACCCATGAAATTACTTCTCATGAAACTATGGGGGTCTGCAAGAAGCACGCACTTTTCACACCAGACAGACACTTCTCTAGAGTAAGATGTATTACTATATTCAATTTAACCAGCATGTGTTTATTGTGAGATATAGCAAAAACTACTTGTCCGAAGCAGACTTTTTTTTTATTAACACGCATGTATGTATTTCTGGGAAACAAGAAATAGGCCTTAATTTATCCTGTGTCATGTTGAAACCAGGGAATATAAGGTGAAAAAGTACATTTTAATTTTTCCCTTGTATTCAGGAAGGGTTTTTTGCAATGGAACCAAGGTTATCTAGAAAAAATAGCCAACTCAATTGCTCTTAAAATCAGCAATTCAATTCAATGTGAAGTTAGACATATTTTTTACTTCTATGACCGAGACATAAGATTACCATGGTAACAGAGTTTGCAGAATATCTGTCACTTGCCATCTTCAATCCAATATATTTTCTACAAGCAGTTGACTCGTAACCAAACTGTGAAATTAAGCCACTGTGGCTGGTGCAGAAGCGTCATGCACCTATTTTTTTAAGGGGGCACAGTGTGCACAACACACGGAAACAGGTGCCCACAAATACTGATATTAAAAGGAAAATCCACTTGGCTAAAAAAATCTGAGGGGGCACGTGCCCTCATTTTCAATGGGCATGATGCCTCTGGGCTGGTTGATGCCCTAATTTTACCAGCCAATCTTCCCAACTCAAATATAAAAGAAAATTCAAAGCATCTTCAATACATCAAATTCATTATTAATTTGTCTTAATTAATATAGGCAAATTACAATAGGGACATGTTGTGAAGACAAGTGCGTGAGATTAATGATTTTCACATGATTGACAAATTGTGCAAATCACTGTATTGGATGTCTAACTACTCCTTTTAGTTGGCTACTTATAGACGTCCATCAGTAGGTAGTTTCACACTTGAGAGGTGTAAAACTTTACTGTTTTAACCTATTCCACAATATTTGTTTAATCAGCATTTCACTCTCCATTTGTAAATTCGTTTTATAATAATATGCGATTACTAATAAAATAATCCAATTGGTTGAATTAGCTCCCATAGAAATTACAAGCAGATGTTTCTTCGACAATGAAACCAAACATGATACAACATGAAATATAATAAAAAAATGATATTATGGCGAAGTAAGATACTTGTTTTGAATTGAGAACTTGGACAGCCTCCCGTTACATTTGTGTGGGCATGCGTATTTAAGATTCTCTGGTGAAACAAGAACGCCGCCTAGCAGAATCCAATCATGAAGTCAGACTCATGGAACACCGACACCATTCTGCCCATTGTGCGTGAAAAAATTTATAAAAAATTATCTAAAAAAGTATTATTCGGATTGACAATTCACCCGACACAGTTGTAAGGGGATTAGGCAAAATCACGCGGACTGCTTTTGAATTCTCTTTCTGACAAGTGCTCATTTTATTTAGGCCACCGTTGTTACGCGCAGTTACAAAAGAGGCAATTTTTTCATCCAACGATTAAACGTCTATTAAACGTTGTATATGCAATAAATGACAACTTTTATATGTACATAGTTTTAGAATACTTTTTTGGTGATGTATTAACAGTGAATGAGCACTTGCAGTGTGACAGCAGAGCTGTGTATCATGTGACCACAACCGTGCAGTCAGATCTAAACAAAACCGTGTTTTAGATTTAGAACATAAGATAAAATTGCGTGCATACATAAATACACACCGATTTCTTGCAAAAAAGGACACCTCATCAATATTCTATTATTTTGTTTAGCTCAATCAATGTACTTGTTAAATTACAATTTATTTTACTTAAGTAAATCTAAGAGCTCCTTGTCCGACTACTTTTTTCACTTGTCCCGGACAAGCGGACAAGCCTTAATGTCGAGCCCTGCTGCTGTCAATGATTATTTGCTCTTTAGATTAGGAGGACATTCATATCTTCTTACCTTCTGGTGCTGTAGGCTCCTATTTTTTTAGTCCATAAGAGGGTAGCGCCTGGGCCTTAACTGGGCAAGGTCTGTCACCAGATCATCCATGTTTAATGTTTTTACCAGTGTAGATTCCACAGCCATAATCATGAGTTGGGTTAATCTGTCATCACTCATTGTTGTTCTGAGATTTTTGTTGTTTTTGATGTGTTTGACACATTTTATAACATAAAATTATCTCTCATTGGACGCTATAGACACAGGCAATGTTGCAGCGATGAACAGCTTGATAAGCTCTAAGAATATACCCGGTATGGAGTTGAGCTTAGTCAAGGTGGACAAGTTGCCATCCTCATAATCACCATCATTATCTTTCTAGCTCAAGAAGACCAGGACGTTGACTCTCTGACACTGGGCTTGTAGTACTGTGATGTCATGCATTGTCAAACATGATCCCAGAGTCTGTGCAAAACAGACAATGAAGTTGGTCATAATGGATGCTGGAATATCATCTGTCGTTCCTCGTGGGATACTGAAGTTGGGTTTAAGACTTGCCTGCAGTAGCTGCAGCTGTAGGCTCTGTTGTAGTGTTATAGCCACCTGGGTAGAGTGAGGACGAGACACTGGCACCTGCTCAGTAGCAACACCGCCCTACTTGACAGTGTTTTAGATACTTCAATGCTCGTAAAATGTGAACTTGTTAGCCTCTGATTTGCCTTCCCACCCAAATTATGTTTAAGTTTCACTATGTAATACGTAACCGTAACCTGCCATTACATACACAGAACAACACTCAAAACGTTCAATATGAACAGGCTATGTACATTATATAGATACAGTGTGCGAATTGGGAAAAACAACGGGATTAGGTTAAAAAACAGTCAAACTTGTTTTTTGAGTGCAAAGGAAACTGCTCGAGAATTGTGTTGCATGGACTAGGGCGTGAGAAAATGATAACCTCATATTTATTTTGCTATATGTTAAGGCAATAGAAGTGAAATTTATTATATAAATAACAATAATTCCAAGGTATGGCAGCTCCCATTCCTTGCCATACCCAATTGACACCCCTTTCCACTAGTCTTGATAGCAGCATCGGTAAACTCAGACCTTCTTGATTGTCAGGATTTGAGAAATTTGGAACCAGGTCCTTAATAGAACCAGGTCTCAAGACCCTTCCCTAATCTTCAATGTTGCAGATATTTTTCTGTACCTTTCCCCAGATCTGTGCCTCGATACTGTCCTAAATTAGGGGTCTACAGACAATTCCTTGGACTTCATGGCTTGGTTTGTGCACTGACATGTGATAATTTATATAAATTATTTAAAACGTCTTGTTTTTCTGATTGCATTCATGTTTAGCTGTAATTTCTTTGGAGAAAGACCATTTTGATCAATCGAAGATGCAGGGCACTTTGTTTACGTTTTCTGCGACCAAAAATTGTACTCTCTATTAATAACTAGCTATAAATTAACAGCTGATTGGGTAGACAAGCGTTTCAGATAAGTAAAAGGCAAAGGGTAACCTACTTTTAAGGGTAAATTAAGATTTGACAAGTCAATCAAATGCCTGGAAATAGCCAACGTGTTGTTCATTTAAAACTGAAGTAACGTTACTGTACGTTACAAACAAATCTTGATCTTTAGGATGTGCAATCCATCTCAATATGTAAAACAATATGTTTTTCATCACAACAGTATTGAGAATTATCAGTCTTAGTCATGCTTGTTAAGACTGATAATTCACTGCTCTTCCTCATGCTAAATGGTGATTATATTTTCTGTTATCTTTCTCAAGTTGGGACAATGCTAGTTGTTTTGTCAAACTAAAGTTGGTTAAATCAGCAACTTCCATTTTACATGCCGTAGTGCACAGCACACGCATGCATTCTTTGGCTTTGTAATTAGTAAACATAATTTATTATTTTCAATGCTCTTGCAGGCACACTGAATTTAGGGATCAATTTAATTATAAGTGAAATTTATAATTACATTAAAATAATATGTTTAAGCATACAAAACAGTAAAATGCAATTTTTTTAATGGTAGCTTCTCTTTTCTTTAACAATCTATGGGTTATGGAGAGAAACGGTTGCCAGGGGGCAACGTTGGAATGTTTAAAACTGTCTTCGTCCATTATATCTAGTTGGATTAATTAAGGAAAAAACAATGCCTAGAAACTATCACTAAGAATATTCTGATCTAACAGACGCGCATTACTTACGCTGGACTTAGCTACGACCAGTCTTATTTTTATTTGGTGCAACAGGTGTAAATTCCACTCACAACATTGGACGTAGCTACACCTGACCTAGGATTTAAAAAAATTTAATGGGAATCAATGGAAATTACAGGAATGAATGGGAAGTTATGGGAATTAATGGGAATTTACGAGAATTAACTGGAAATGTAGGATAATTAAAGGTACAATATGTAATATCAATCAAAACAATAACAAAATACATACTTTGCATTAAAAGCAAACATCACTATACATATATTATATATATTTCTTAGTTGTGTACTTACATTATCCTAAATGTTTCCACTAACTTTCAAATCCAGAGAAATTTGTAATATAATTGGAGTTTACCCCGGTGGACGAGAGGGTCGCCTCCCTGCGCCTGCGGGTTGCTGGGGGGAAAACTCTGACTGTTGTTTGTGCATATGCACCAAACAGGAGTTTGGAGTATTCGGCCTTCTTGGAGACCTTGAATGGAGTCCTGTATGGGGCTCCAGTTGGGGATTCCATAGTTCTGCTGGGCGACTTCAACACGCACGTGGGCAATGATGGAGACACCTGGAGAGGCGTGATTGGGAAGAACGGCCTCCCTGATCTAAAGTGGTTGTTCGTTGTTGGACTTCTGTGCTAGTCATGGATTGTCTATAACAAACACCATGTTCGAACATAGGGATACTCATAAGTGTACTTGGTACCAGAGCACCCTAGGCCGAAGGTCAATGATCGATTTTATAATCGTTTCATCTGATCTGAGGCTGTATGTTTTGGACACTCGGGTGAAGAGAGGGGCGGAGCTGTCAACCGATCACCATCTGGTGGTGAGTTGGGTCAGGGGGTGGGGGAAGACTC
>JACXGM010039438.1:0-10580 GCA_016801145.1 Umbra pygmaea
ACAGAAATGGCCTCACACATTTACATGATATTGAACTGTCCCACCCCAGGTGGGGAAACAAACACTTTACTGTAGAAACCTCCAACATTCTGGCCAGCCAACTAGAATAGTTATCTGGACACAAAAACATGCCTTGTGCAGCCCAATGTGGAGATAGTTAATATTTGGTCCTGTGAACACATTATTTTCCCACTACACTACTCGTCGGACAATAGAACACTTTTCCACTTTGAAATAGTCCATTTTAAATGAGAAATATTACAAATTCTTGACCTGTTGTAATGCAAATCATGTTCTTCTGGATATTTAGGAATATTTTAGCCTGGTTAACACCAGACCCTTCTCAGTTCTGACTGAGAGTGGGTCTGGGCAAGGTTCATTTACAGCCCATTTCCAAAGGGGCATCACCAACGGACGCAACTCAAATGCCTCTCGGCGAATTTGGATATATCAGACTTTTGATTAGTCGGCAAGACCGCGACAACATCTTTTTTTAGGTATGAAGGCTTCAAGTGTTGTTCTTTGCTCGGTTTAAAACAAAAAGTAAGCATTCAAATCGCTTAAAACAGACGCGACAGCTGACTCGAACAAGTGATATTGCAGATGTTCCATTGCAGCAATGACAGTATAGCTGCGCTATCGTCATCGTATAAACCCGCCTCAACAGTTGTGATTGGTGCCTCGATTTGGAAAAATTTGGAAATGGGCTTGAATGGGCTCTTGGCCAGACTGACTTGCAGAGCAAATCTAAATTTGCCGCAAGTCCGTCAGGGTTCTCCCAGGTTAGGAATATTTACTATTACTAATATTTATTTTTATATCTTGGCAACAAAAACTGCCCAAAAGTGTCTATACTTCCTGAGGAGACTCAAGAGTTTGGCATGTCTGTCAGGATTTTAATAAACTTCTACAGGTGCACCATTGAGAGCATCCTCTCAGGCTGCATTACAGCCTGGTACGGCAGCTGCTCCGCTGCTGATCGTAAGGACCTTCAGAGGGTGGTGAAGTCAGCGGAGCGCATCATTGGCTGCTGCCTCCCCTCCGTGCAAGGCATCTACCATAAGCGATGCCTTAGGAAAACAAAGAACATTCTCAAAGACCACAGCCACCCAGGCCGTGAACATTTCTCACTACTGCCGTCTGGTAGACGTTACCGGAGCATCAAGGCACGGACCACCAGACTTAAAAACAGTTTCTTCCCCCAGGCCATTCGGCTGCTCAACATGGAACACAGACACTGTTCACAAATCGTCTGTTGAGCACTAACACTCACTGGTCACTTTATGCTCTCTACATCTGATGTAGCAGAATTCAAATGCACCTTTAAAAGCTATTTCCCATGCCAAATCTATAATATTTATTACTTCTACTGTTGTACATTTTCCAGATCACTGCTCAGTACATAGCGTTTTATTATTATTATTACTATTTTCATTATTATTTTAAACATTTTTTATATTGTTGTAATTCTTTTTTTAAGCCCACTGCATAGATGCGCCGTGCATGTCAAAATAATTTCTCTGCATAGGATGATGTATGTTATTCGATGCATATGATAAATAAACAACTTTGACTTTGACTTTACGCATTTTTGTCCCTCAAAATAAAACTGTACTTTGATATAATGTGTAAATGGTTACAATTTTTCACAAAGGATTCAGGGACGCATTCTGATTGGAGAATGCAGACGCAGTAGTGTACAATATTTATTTGCTTTCCTAAAGTCGTTTTAAAACAAACAATGCGTTATTTAAATTAAGAAAGTTATTCTACTGTGTATAATAATACAATTACATTGATTTAATATCCGTCTATGTCCCCGAAAAACGTATCTCTAGGAAAGATTCGAACTGCTATCTTTTGATTCTTTTTAGGTGGTCTAACACCACCCAGCAACGGGTATAGACCATTTTTTGGCAACTAAATGCACTGATTAGTGCCGCGGTACGAAAAGCATCACTTTATCGTGTGACATCTGTACTTGTGTTTCAGATCGTTCAAATAGGGCTCATGGACTCCTTTATGTATTTTAGTTATTTAATATGTATATGGTTTAGTTATATAGCCTGGCAAGTGAGACCCACATCAAGATGTTGGGTCTGGGAACTCACCATTGGCAGTGCTCAATCCGAGAGTCGGGATAAACGGTTGTCTTTCAAATTCCCTATGCATGCAATAGGATAACGCTACAACCAACCAGAGCAAAGAAGTGTCCGGTCGGCATATTTCTGAACACATCTTCCTTTTGTAAGATTGACTTCAGTGCCGTTCTTTGTTATTTTCTCAAAGAAAATATTTAACTCCAAGTCTACCAGAGTCGCGCCAAAGCCGATTCGAAAGACCGCTGTTCGCCAGGAGCAGCAACAATTTCTTTGTTATCCCGTAATTACGTTAAGCCCCCTCACCGACTGGCCTGATTGGCCTGACCAGAATTTGTTTTTTCCAGCACGCAAGTCAACGGAGAGTTGCTAGACTGACCCTAGCTGCAAATTATATTTGCTGCCGCTATGGTGTGTCTAGATTTCTAGGCTATTAGTTATAGGTTCTCTCTGTTATATTTCAGTGCATGGCCTGGTGAATGTCCCTTTAAGTTGTGACAGCCTCTCTCTGATTTGGGCATTTGCTCCAGATAGAGTTTAGGTTAGGTTGTGCTCGTGTCTTGTAGTTCAGATTGTTTCAATTAGTCAGTCATTCAGGACTATATATTCTGTGCCAAACCAGAGAGAGGCTGTCGGTCATTATTGATGTATTTTCACTTCACGCTTGAGGAGTATTATTTGCTGTGTCCAGGAAAGATGTACGGTATGTGTATGTACTATAAATGTATAGTGTGACTTAAGGCATACTTTCTTGTGTATAGAGTTAGCGTCTGTGTCGCTATAGAGCACAGAAGTCTAGTATATTCGTTGTGCACTCTCGTTATCAGATTGAGCTAATTGCATATGCTCTGTACAGCCTGTGTATCTATAGTGCTCGCTACCTTTACCATTTTCATCTACATCTGTACGATCCGGCACATTCATTCAAATACAACCATCATCCATCTACTTTGGTCTCCCTCTCTTCCACTACTTCTCAAAACGTGACATCATCTCGATAGTATAGACAGAAAATAATATTGTTGATAAAACACAACCCTGAGGTGCCCCAATATTTAACCTGATCAGACATAATACCATTTATAAAGACCCTTTGTGGTCAGTCTGACAGAAAGTCTCTTATCCAAAGAATGAGGCCATCATTAATCCGCAAATTAATAAGACTTATGCAATAAAATATGTGATAACATAGAATTAAAAGCAGGGGTGATATCAATAAATAAAACTCTGGCCCTAGGTTGCTGGAGATGTTTAGTTGGGGTGTTGCACATTGTCAAGGTTGCATCATCTGTGCCTCTTTGACATTATGCAAACTGAAGAGGGTCTAAATTCTTGGTTGCAGAGGTTTGAAAATTATTAATTAAAACCCGCTCCATGCACTTACTTAGTACAGACGTTAACGCTACTGGTCTAAAATTATTCAGAAGGCTAGCCCTAGGTTTCTTAGATACTGGTATATAATCTTAGTTTTTTTCCAGAACTTAGGTACAATGCACTTGGTTAATAGAAACTGAAATAGTCTAGTAAGGACCCCTTTTAGTTGGTGGATACAATCTTTAAGAACACGCCCCTTCAGACCGTCTGGGCCTTGGGCTTTGTTCAGTTTGAGCTGAAAGAGGAAAATGGCCACCTCTGCTTCTGTAAGCACTATAGGGGGGTCCATTTGCAATGGATGGGCTCTTCCCCAGGGTGTATCTTTCCTACCTTCCCCGCACATCATAAAATTAAGGCCCTCCCATGCTTGCCTAACATTGCCTGTGCAGAAACACTTTTTGATTTTATCTTTGTAATTTAATTTAGCAGTCTTCATTTCAGCTCTGAGCTCCTTCCTTTTTTCTCTGACCATAGGAAAATCACTCTTGATAAAGGCAAAACTTCTCTCTGTCAAGCACCCCTTCAACTCTTTGGATATCCAAGGTTTATTGTTTGGGAAAATAATTTTGTTTCAGTCACATTGCTTTCACAAATTGTCTCGATCAGTTTACTTGCTAGCCTGGGAGAACCCTGACGGACTTCCGGCAAATTGAGATTTGCTCTGCAAGTCAGTCTGGCCAAGAGCCCATTCAAGCCCATTTCCAATTTTTCCAAACCGAGGCACCAATCACAACTGTTGAGGCGGGCTTTATACGATGACAATAGCGCAGCTTTATACTGTCATTGGTTGAAGCAGACAATTACAACTATGGCTGCTACAATGGAACATCTGCAATATCACTCGTTCAAATCGGCTATCTCGTCTGTTTTTAAGGAATTTGAACGTTTCCTTTTTGTTAAAAACTGAGCAAAGAACAACACTCAAAGCCTTCATATTTAAAAAAAAGATGTTGTCGCGGTCTTGCTGACTCATCAAAAGTCTGATATATTCAATTGCCCTGAGAGGCATTTGAGTGGCATCCGTTGGTGACGCCCCTTTGGAAATGGGCTGTGAATGAACCTTGCCGAGACCCACTCTCAGTCAGAACTGAGAAGGGTCTGGTGTCAACCAGGCTATTAACTTGCACCATCATTGCAGGAATTGAAGAACATTTGCCAGTCGATCAACTCAAAGCAGTCCCTTATCTGCTCTTTACTTCTCTCTGTCCAGAGTTGTACCTGCATCATTACTGGCTTTTCTCGCTTCACCTTCGCTCTATATCTGGGTAAAATATGAATTATGTTGTGGTCGACACACAGTTTTATAGGCGTCAAGTTATGTTCCTGAAGCACTGGTCAAAAATGCATGTAGCGCGAGTTGGGCAGTCCACATATTGATGAAGATTGGGCAGGTTGCATGACAGATCACAGATATTAAAATCATCTACCAAAACCTAGCACATAGAAACATGAAATAAAATTAAATTTAAAAGTAAGAATCACAGGCTTTATTATGCTATTTATTCATTATGCCAGTATTGTATTACTATGTATTATGCTAGTTATTCATTAATCATTTATACAATCATTATGTTCGTTTTACTGATTAGTTTCCGTCACCAACATGTCTCAAAGCTTATCGGTAAAGATATGGTTTGCGGGTGAACTGCTTTGCCTTGCACGGCAGATAATCCTGGAACACCTCCCTCCAAACGTTTCATTATCTTCCAACTCAATTCCCTCGCTGTCATAATCCTCCTCTAACGTAGCCATTTTCAAAAACAAAATGCACGTGTATGTCTGATTGATTGATGTGATTTTCAGCGAACGACGATACATTTGGGTGGTTACCTCATCTTTAAAAAACTCCATATGAAACATCTCATGTGTATTTGAATCAAAAACAGTGCATTCTATGCTGCACGCATCATGAAAAGTTTGACTAATACAAAATGCTGCGTCGGGCAGCAGCCAGCAGGAGGTTCTGAGTTGCGCAATGCAGTAACCGGCATCGCGTGGCGCAAGTGCACTTTGGACGTGTCCAAATCCACTTTTGCTAGTTTAACAGTGGATAAAAGGTCCATGCGCCCGGCGCATGGTCTAAAAGGGTTGTACTAAGTGTCTTCATTAATTTATGTGTGTGTTTTGGGCGTAACATGCAATAAACCAATCAGAGATTCATCTCCCATTCCCTTTAAGAGCCAGGCGCGTTTGTACCTTTCGCACATTGCTATTATGCACAGTTGCACAGTGGATTTGCACCGTAATATTTTTCTTTGTAATATTTTGCATTTGTGTGCTGCTGTGCTTCCCTGTGTGTGTGCAACAAGCATAGTGTGCACGCACTGTGTCTATGCCAAAGCTGCATTTGACTAATTTGCTGTTAAAATAACTATGACGTTCTGCGCCATTGACTTTAGACCAGGTTTTTGTTGGTCAATGGCGCGGTCACTTTCCGATGCCTCAGATAGCAATACACCCAGAATTATCTTGAACATACCTCCCTGTTAGACCAGCACTCCCATGGGCGCAAATATGGGCGCAGGTGCACTTTCATGTTAAACAACACGGGCGTCTGATGGGAAATTGGCAACTGCATCGGTCTTAAACTACAAAAGACACCTGCGTTCAGACATTGCACTACATTGCGCCGGGTGCAAGATAGGGCCCTTAATCTAGTCTCTGGCTGCCCTAATAAGTGTATATCCCATAGGCGGCGCTAGGCTATTTTTAGGGGTGCTCCTTGAACTTTTCGACCTTTTGCCACATTTCAGGCTTCAAACATAAAGATATGAAACTTAAATTTTTTGTGAAGAATCAATGACAAGTGGGACACAATCATGAAGTGGAATGAAATTCATTGGATATTTCAAACTTTTTTTACAAATAAACAATTGAAAAATTGGGCGTGCAAAATTTCAGTGCAGCAAAATCTCTCCAGAAGTTCATTGAGGATCTCTGAATGATCCAATGTTGACCTAAATGACTAATGATGATAAATAGAATCCACCTGTGTGTAATCAAGTCTCCGTATAAATGCACCTGCTCTGTGATAGTCTCAGAGGTCCGTTAAAAATTACAGTTTTCTATCTTTATGTTTGAAGCCTGACATGTGGCAAAAGGTCGAAATGTTCAAAGGGGCCGAATAATTTCGCAAGGCACTGTAGATAGATAGATAGATAGATAGATAGATAGATAGATAGATAGATAGATAGATAGATAGATAGCTGCATGTGTTTGCCATGATTTCTCAATCAATAAATATTAATTTTGGGGCATTTCACTGACTATTTATGGCCAAATATGGGTGTGACATGTAGCTGTAAATGCCACGCCACATATTAAGAGTTGATTGTGATTTATAAAGGGAAAGCGGCGTAGGACGTGCGTGCGCAAGGTTTTATAAATCTGAATATTTCTTTGCGTACGCACGTGCTATATTTCATCCGTACGCCACTTCTGACGCAAATCCACCGCAAAGTTCTATAAATTAGGCCCCTGGTCATGTACACTACACTCCACATTTATTCAAACATCAGTTGATTCAATAGTTAATTTTGCCTCTGAGATGTAATTTTGTCTCTAAGATGTAACGAGTGCATGCCTAACAAAGTAAATCACCAAGTCAGTTATTGGTTTTTTTAAAATCTGGGCAGCAGAGTCGGTGCACACATCCAAATTTGATTGGTAAAATAATAAATAATTGTTTTTTACAGGGTGTGAAATACATTCCATAATGGTTGACACGCAGGAGTCTTCGTTCATCACAGAGCTCAGCGGAGAGAAGTTGGTCGTTGCTGAGGAGGCAAGGACGGCCACCATAGAGATCCTGAAAGATGCTTTGGAGAAGAGATTCTATGGTTTTCCAGTCAGCTTCTGCTACACCTGTACTGAACCTGTGGACTCCTACAAGTTCAGCTGCATCCCCACAGAGAAGATCCTCAGGGACCTTCTGGAGAAGATGGAAAAGATTGTCTTCAGAGAGGACTCAGACCCTGAGCACTCTAACGTTTTTGCCTACGTCTACCCAGAAGACTACAACAACATAGTCTATTTGTGTGAGCAATTCTGGTCGGCCAAACCATACCTATGCCGGGATTCAAAACCGGGCACCCTCATCCATGAGGTGTCCCACCTGTTGGGAACAGATGACATCACCTATGAGCTGCTCGAAGTCGAGCTCTTTGAGCTCCATGGAACATTGCTTGGGAAGTTAGATTACATTCAAGATGAAGATAAGGTTGAGAAGCTACACTGTGTGGAGGTGGTATCCCAGGTTAATGCTAATTCTCTGGAGTATGAGTTTGAAACCTTCATCAACCATGAGAAGAGTTACGAGGATGGAAGATACACGTGCTGTGGGGAGACCAAGAAGAACTCTGTCTGTGGAGAAAGAGAAACAGGTCATTACCATTTGCATGAGCGCTTTGGTAAGTATGACACAGAGAATGCTTATTTTTCTGCAAAGTATTCTATTCTAAAGAGTGAATTAAAAAGTTTACTTTAGTGCTACGTGCAGGTGAAAATTGTGGTAAATGCATACATGGCCAATATTAAACAGCTAGGAGCTGTTCTTAGGCACAATGCATCATGGAGTGTGTGATGTCATATCCATTGTACACGATCTCATATACCACAGCTATCAGCCAACCAAGATTCAGGATACAAACTACCTGCTTTATAAACAACTGAATAAAATAAGTATGATATAACAAAATGTTTTAATGTTTTAACAGTTTCAAAAAATAAAAATGCATTACATTTTTATTCATGAAAAGCCTAAATCTAGGTTTTGGGTCACATATACCAGGTCTAAGGAATGTGTCCAGGCATCCATCATGTGTTGTGCCTACGAACAGGTTTTAGCTTTGGTGTATTGACCATATACCATTATTTAAACTTCTTTTTTTCACCAAAACATTCATCACATCTCAGTGGTACAGTATATATTGATGTAGATATTAATGATAGTATATAGCAGGTCATGAATTGCTTAGCATAGTACTCTGTCTCGTTGATGTTCTGGCTGATTAGTTAAGTGTTTTTTTTATTGTCTGCAGACTCTAAAAGAAAGGAGATGAAAGAGAGGCTTCAGCATCCAGTCCAACCACCTGATGCTCACAGACCCTGGAAGTATGTTAAAATAAGGAACAGCACTTGCAGGAAGTCTTATTCATCAGCTATAAATGTAAAATAAATTATAAACACTGTCCTTGTTTATAAATTAAACTAGTGCTGTATTGGAGGTAAATTGAACACACTGCATATAACAAACAGTACAGCATCAAAGTCCTAAAACATTGTTTTTGTGTTTGTTTGTAGTTTTCAAAACAGTTACATGATCACAATTAGACTTGAAGGGCACGTGAAGCCCACACACCCACACATAATAATATAATGTTTATTAACACTGACAAAGAAAAGTAAGACTAACAACCAAAAGGGAAACGCCTATACTGGAGGAATTGCTAAAACATAAGAAAACACAGGGCATTCAGAATAAACCGGGCGTAGATAAATAGGAACTAAAGAATGCTTTAAGAAACAAAACTCAAAAAGACCTAAGGAATACTTGACAAAAAAGGTACTCACAGAAAGGCTTGGCAAATAATGTAACGATCCCGAACTACAAACATGAATGAGGCAGAAGTTCAGTGATACATACAATGACCCAGCAACGAACTGACTAGACACAGGAGGATTTATACAGGAACTAGGGCAGCCAAATGAGACACAGCTGATACTATTAAACACTTAATTAATTGAATAACAAGGACCCAACACACACAAACCACAAGGGGGAAACATAGAAAACTGAAACCACATGCTGGGCCATGCATTACATGAATTGCTCTTACTGAACCTAAACTACAAAACCTAAACAGCCTAAACAGACTGAACAGGAACACATGAAAGAAGGCTAAACATATAAACAGAGAACCTCCATGTCAGAGCAGGATCAGGAAGGGGGAACGTTACAGAATCCCCCCCCAAGGCGCAACTCCAGAGGCGTCAAAAGTCCAACACAAAACAGAGCGGGACCACGAACCGGTCCAGAAGAATACCCCTTCCGGCACAGGAGGGACAAGGCCCCCCCAGGGGACCCAAACAGCCGAAAGCGGGGCAGGAGGAGGCCAGGAAGGAGAACAGGCAGAACGAAGCCAGGCCGCAGGACACCGGGCAGAAGGATGGAGCCCTGGGAGGCCGGAGGGCGGAGGCAGCAGTAGTAGACCGGAGGGACGAAGCAGCAACGGCGGGCCGGAGGGCGGAGGCTGTAGCAGCAGACCGGAGGGACGAAGAATCACCGGTGGTCCGGAGGATGGAGGCAGCAACGACGGGCCGGACGGCAGATTCCGGGAAGGCGAAGGACAAGGCGGAGGCCAGGCAGGCGGCACCAGAGGCAGAGTCCGGTCCGACAAAGGCAGAATCAACGGCCCCGCGGGAGGCGGCCAGGCCGGCGGGGGCTTGGAGGACCAAGGCAAAGGCGGACCAGGCACCGGAACCACAGTAGACACAGGAACCTAGAATAACATAGCACAAACAGTCACAGACAAACAGACAGACACAGAGAGGGGCACAGAAACCGGGGCAGGCGTAGGCCCAGGGACAAGCACCGGAGCGGGGACAGGGGCAGACACTGGCACTGGGAGAGGAGCAGGACATGGCACTGGGAGAGGAGCAGGACATGGCACTGGGAGAGGAGCAGGCAATGGTGCTGGGACCGGAGCAGGCAATGGCACTGGGACAGGCTCTGGAAGAAGGGCAGGCTCTGGGACAAGGGCAGGCTCTGGGACGAGTGCAGGCTCTGGGACGAGTGCAGGCTCTGGGACGAGGGCAGGCTCTGGGACGAGGGCAGGCTCAGGGACGAGGGCAGGCTCAGGGACGAGGGCAGGCTCAGGGACCAGGGCAGGCTCAGGGACCAGGGCAGGCTCAGGGACCAGGGCAGGCTCAGGGACAAGGGCAGGCTCGTGGACAGGGTTAGGTACCAGGGAAGGGTCATGGTCAGGCAAGGGCGCGGTAAAAGGCAAGGGCGCGGTGACAGGCAAGGGCGCGGTGACAGGCAAGGGCGCGGTGACAGGCAAGGGCACGGTGACAGGCAAGGGCGCGGTGACAGGCAAGGGCGCGGTG
>JACXGM010039439.1:0-10580 GCA_016801145.1 Umbra pygmaea
CACACACACACACACACACACACACACACACACACACACACACACACACACACACACACACACACACACACACCTGCTTAATGAGTTCAGGGTCCGTGCCATGCTGACACATGGTGGAGTGGAAGGCGCTGAGCTGGCGTAAGATGGACTCCAAGGTGTAGGTTCCCTCGTCAGCGATGCTCGACGTCCTCTTACGCAGACCGGTGGGCTTGACCCCGGAAACACCTTGGATGGTCTCGTGCTCCAGCATACCAGAGACTGAGGATGGAGAAACACATTAGTGGTAGGATGTTATCTACCCAAAAACACACACACATTAGTGGTAGGATGTTATCTACCCAAATACACACACACATTAGTGGTAGGATGTTATCTACCCAAATACACACACACACACACACACAACATCCTACCACTTATGTGTGTGTGTGTGTATTTGGGTAGATAACATCCTACCACTTGTGTGTGTGTATCTACCCAAATACACACACACACACACACACACACACACACATTAGTGGTAGGATGTTATCTACCCAAAAACACACACACACACACACACACACACACACACACACACACACACACACACACACACACACACACACACATTAGTGGTAGGATGTTATCTACCCAAATACACACACACAAATAAACATTTCTGACATTTCAAAACAAATCAGTGACCAAGTCAAGCCTTCCATTCATGCAGTCTGTCAGTTTCTTGATCTGTTGACGATCAACTTTTTGTGCAGCAGCAACTGCAGCCTCTCAGACACTGTTCAGAGGTGTAATGTTTCCCTTACCGTGAATCAACCGTTTAAGAAGGAACCACATGTTCTCAATAGGGTTTAGGTCAGGTGAGGAAGGGGGCCATGTCATTATTCTTTCATCGTTAAGGACTTTACTGGCTAGCCACACAGTGGAGTACTTCAATTCATGCGATGGTAGAAAGTGTCTTAGTATCAGTAGGTTTGGGAGTTGAGTTTGAGTTAATCTTCAACCTGAAAAGGTCCAACTAGCTCATCTTTAATAATACTAGCCCATACCAGTACCCCACCTCGCTGGCGTCTTGAGTCGAAGTGGAGATCTGTGCCCATTACTGATCCAGCCACGGGCCTACCATCTGGTCCTTCAAGAATCACTCTCATCTCATCAGTCCATAAAACCTCTGAAAAGGTTTGTATTTAGATATTTCTTGGCCCAGTATTGATGTTTCAACTTATGTGTCTTCATTAGTGGTTGGGTTTCAGCCTTCCTTACCTTGGCCATATCTCTGATCACTGAACACCTTGTACTTCTGGACACTTCAGGTAGGTGGAGTTCTGGAATATGACAGCAGTGGAGGATAATGGGTTCCTCGTAGATCCACGTTTGAGTCTTCTCAAATCGTTGGCAGTTAATTTTAGTCTTTTTTTCCTCAACACTTTTCTCGCGACCCTGTTGACTATTTGCAGCGAAACGTTTGATGTTGCAATGATCACGCTCCAATATCTTAGCAATTTCAAGAGTGTTGCATCACTCTGAAAGGCTTTTTACAATTTTTGTAGTTATATAATTTTTTTGGCCAATTTTGCCGGAGGAACAGAAGCTGCCTAATAATTATGCAAACCTTGATATAGGGTGTTGATCTCCTTAGGCCACACCCTCCCTCATTACACATCACCTGGTATGCTTAAATCCAATAAGCATTCCAGTTTATACAGCTTGGAGTTGGAAAAGTTGCATAATAATGATGATATGGTCAAAATACTGACTTGCCTAATAATGCGCACACAGTGTAGATGGGCTTCTCTGCATTGGTTCTCTGCAACTCAAGTTCTGACGAAGAGCTGGAGCACTTATTTAAATTTTTTTTACTCTATTGAAGATAGGCATGTTCCATTTGTAAAAAGAGGGGTAAAAAATAGATAAAATCACTGGTTCACGCTGGATATCTCAGAGGCTATGCATAAGAGATTAATCAGCATTAAACTCTCATTGGCAGACTTTTAACCAACTGAGAAATCTCTGCATACGTCTTACACCAAAGTCAAAAGCAGAATATGATGTAAACATATATTGTTATGATTGTTATATTGATTGTTATGGGAATCCAGATACATTTTGGAATATAGCTAAAACCCTGAAGAGCAGTTCCTCCTCCTCATTACCAAAACAGATCATGTTGGACAGTTGACCGATTACTGAAAATGTGAAATTACTTTTAATCTCTTTTATTGAGGCTTTTTAAAAGAACCTTGATTGTTAGCCGTAGTGAAAGTGAAAATGGAATTAATAGTCATCAAGCATTTCAGCAGAGCAGCTCCGGTGCTGATATTCAAGAAATGTCACTAATCCTTTTCATTCAAATAAGATACTTGATGCTTTGATGCCTATTGATACAGAAAATACAGTAGAGGCTGATGATTTTCACCTGGCTCTGATGGTTAGTGCCACACCACTGATTACTGAAGCTTTAGCACATATTTGTTATTTATCACTAACTACTGGTATATCCAAGGGGGTAAGCCAGTCTCCAGAAGTTGACGCACCTATGGTGAGACTCTGACTGCTTTTTTGCGAGTCAAAGTGTTGATCTCCGAATGCAACGTAACAAGGAGGAGAGTAAACATGGAAACCTTTGTTATACTCACCAATCATGGGCTGTAGAATGTTCTCCATGCACTTGATGAGTTGCTGGTAGATCTGGATGGCCAGGTCACTGAGGACCTGTCGGTACTCTGCCAAGTCGAAGTTGGACAGGCAATGATCATTCTGTTTAGAGGTGTTATGTTTCATGAACGCCTGAGGAGAAGCAGAAAGAGACAAACAACAAATAGAGGACAGGAAGTTAGAGGAAAGTTAGAATAAAGCATTGTGTGTGTCAACGTGGTCCCCCCTCGTTTCATCACCAAGGTAACGTTTCAGATATTAACGCCTTACCTCATCCCCGCTGTACTGTTTCAGACAGTGTAGGAAGCGGCAAGTGTTGGACAGCCAGAACGAGACAGTCTCAAAGTCATCTCCTCGTTTCTATCAGAGGAATAGAGAGCAGGATATGAGATGTTAACAATGTAATTAAAGGGTACTACCTACACACAGAAAATACATGCATTGGCCAGTGCCTTGTTTCCACATTGTGACATAAGGTTTGCCAAATGTGCCACCTTTTTCATGGGCCAAAAGTAATTGGACAATTCGCTTCTCAGCTGTTTCATGGCCACATATGTGTCATTCTCTAATTAATTAAATTACATGTTAGCAGATAAAAGGTCTAGATTTCATTTTGTTTGGCATTTGGTTTCGGAACCTGTTGCTGTTAACCGATAATAGGAAGTGTTATAAAAGAGTTGTCACAGTCAGTGAAACAAGACATAAATAGGATGAAAAATCAACAGAAACCGATGAGAGCAAAAATGCTAGGTATGGTAAATCAGCTATTTGGTACATTCTTAAAAAGAATGCACTGGTGAGCTCAGGACCACCAAAAGCCCCAAAAGACCACAAAAATAACTGTGGTGGCAGACAGAACAATTATTTCCCTAGTGAAGAAAAAACCCTTCACAACAGTTGACCAGATCAAGAACATGCTCCAGTTGAATGTCATATCTGTGTCAAAGTCAACAATCAAGAGAAGACAGAGTTTACCACAAGATGTAAACCATTGGTAAGACTCAAAATCAGGAAGACCAGATTAAAGTTGGTCAAAACATCTAAAACACACATTATATTTCTGAAACACCATCTTATTGACAGATGAGAAAAAGACCAACAAGTACCAGAATGAGGGGAAGAGAAGAGTATGGAGAAGGGCTGGAACTGCTCATGAACCCAAGCATACCACCACTCATGGTGGAGGTAGTGTTATTGCATGGGCATGTATGGCTGCCAATGGAACTGGTTCCTTTGAATTTATTGATATTGTGACTGCTGACAAATATAGAAGGATGAATGCTGAAGTCTTTAGGCCTATATTATCTGCTCAGATTAAACCAAATGCTGAAAAACTCATGGACGCTGCTTCACAGTGAAGATGGAGGATGAACTGAAGCATACTGTGAAAGTAACCCAATATTTCTTAAGGCAAAAAAGTCAAGTTTAGCAACGGCAAGTCAATCACCTGACATTAATCCAAATGAGCCTGCATCTCACTTGCTGAAGGCAAAACGCACCAAGAACAAACTGCCTGTCAGAGCATTACCATGGAAGAAACCAAGCATCTGGTGATGACTATGGGTTCCAGACTTCAGGCAGTCATCGACTGCAAAGGATTTGCCACCAAGTATTAGAATTCACAATTTAATTTGATTATTTTTAGTTTGTCCAAATACTTTTGAGACCTTAACATTTGGGGGCTATATATAAAAATGGTGGTTATTCTTATACAGTTCATACTAGTATAGTGACAAAAACCTTTTAAAGATCTTTAAAAAATTTAAGATGAAGATCTACAATTAAAGGACATGTTGATTGTTTTGTTTCAACTTCATTGTTGTGGTGTACAGACACTAAAAGATAAGAATTTGTTACTGTGCAAAAATGTTTGGGGCTGACTTTACTTTCCATCTTGCTGTATCATTACAATAAATGTGGAGGATAATATCCTGGAAAGATAATAACATATATGTCTGCAAATATTGAGGTGTATACTAAATGCTCAGTCTTTAATAATATATTATGCTAAGGGGCGGCACATCGTGAAGAACAGGTAGACCCTGCCACCCACGTGTACCTTGAGGATCTTCTTGATGCTGTTGATGGTGGAGGTGAGCAGCGTTCTGACTTTCTGATCATCGTTGACATAGTCAGCATGTCTCAGACACATGAACAGAATATAAGCTGGCAGGCCTGGGATCAGATTTACAGCTACACCGCGAGGCTTCAGCTCTGTGAGGCGTGGGGTTAAAGTGTGAAACGGTTAGGTGTAAGTTCAGAGGTAAGAGGTCAGTCACTCATATGTTCATGCCGGTTATCACCAAATGATTTCTCAAAATTTTTTCACAAAAACTATCACAGAGAGAGGTATGTTACAGTGCTCAGCTAAAAGGTCAGATTGGAGGAAGTTTACCCAGGATGAGGTTCTTGACTAGCTTCAGCTCATCCTCCTGTTTATACTCCAACATTCCCTGAAAGTCTTTCTCCCGACGAGGAATGTTTACCGGACGGACCGTCTCCTCAACCATCTGACCGGGAGATACAGTCTCCCCCTGGCCAGCTAAACATACGAACACACAGGCGCACATAAACACACACTGAAATGTACACACATTTATGTTTGACATATACTGGTTTACACGTTGCCATGCTTACCTCCCATTTCTCCAATCTTCTTAGAGAACACCTTCAGCTGTTTCTTAAGCTTACGGATAGTCTTGTCCTGCTTCTCAAGCTGTTCCATGAGGTCCTGCAAAGACAGAGAGAGAAAGAGAGAGAGAAAAAGAGAGAGATCAGAGGGTCAGAAATTCTTCACTTTATCAAAGCGACAGATCAGAGGTCAAACGAGAAGCTGACAACATTCAACGTTTCCGACATAGAGGTTATCTGGTTAGAAACAGGGTGTTGATTCGTTCCACTGTGTCATTAGAGAGGGGTTGCTAGGTTCAATTTAGCGATCTTCTGTGTGAGTTAGAAGAGGTGATCGGCCCTTAGTTAACACACAGTGCTGCAGCGTTAGAGTAGAAATCTGACAATAGACACACACACACATTCACAGGAAGAACACACATCAACCTCTTGTTAGTAGTCACACAGGTGCAGAAAACCACCCAGTGTCCTTAGATTCTACATACAACAATCCGTCGTAAAATGTTGAGTTTGGCCTTGTGAAATTCAACTGGGTCCTCAGTAGTCCTCAGCATCTCCTGTTAGGCGACATTCAACACATCAGTGTGTTCTCACAGGACACACAAACATCTGGGTGGTGTAACTTCAGACTCAGTAACATGGCTCCTATCATAGTACTGCTCCTAAGCAGTGACAGGTGTGCTAACAGGTAGCACCAGGTTCTGCCTTGGTCTCGTATGCGTATAAACTAGGGATTAACGGTGGTGGGGGTGGTGTGGGGTACTGAGATTTACTGTGATTCCCCCCCTTAAAGTCCCTTTCTTTTCCCGGTAGAGAAAACATTGAGAAACTTAGCAATTCTGATACATTTTTCATATGAACATTGTGACGTTAAATGGAACGGTTACACATATGCTAATGAAATGCACAAATATTTTTACCTTAGGGGCCGCATATTTAAAATGCACTGGAACAAAATTAGATCAAACATTTTAGCTACAGGTATTGTTTAAGTGTGAATTCCATTTAACACTGCTGTGGCAAAGCTTTACGAATGCCACTGAAGCAGACTGCAAAACATGCAGGCAAAACATTAAATGTTGGATGGTTGAATAAGCGGGTTGATACATGGTAGCCACAAGTTGAAAGCTCATTTTATGTTCCCTTTGCGCTGTAGCATACTGTACATAAACCCTTACCAGAGATCACTGACTTTATTGCTAGAAACATATTTTTTTAACTAACAATTGTTAATGAATTCAAAAACACAATGAAAAAGCTCACTGACAATGAAAGGTTTAGATCTGAATGCAATGTCAACTGCAATGAGCTTTATGTTCTGAATCTCTGCTTGATGAGTTCATGGTGACAAAACAGATGATTTACAGTCTCAAAATCACAACATTCATCAGTTTATCATAAAGTATGCACAGTCTCAACCTCAGAGAAACTTTCATCTTTCAGTCAAAATAGGTTAAAAATAATTTTAAATAGACTTCATGTAGGATAATATAGTTTTTGTGAAAGTTAGCCATCTATCATATATGACATTCTAAGCATAAGCTTGGCTACATACTGTACTGACGTTCAGAGATTTTTAGTTGATTAAATGTAACAAATAGTACTTTAGATCCATATGTATTTCTCTACTTACAGTGGCATGATCATATCCTATTATTTTCAGAGAACATAAAAAACGGTCCAACTATTACCATTTTTAAAACAAGGCTAAAGACCAAGTTTTTTTTCAGATGCGTTCTGTAGTTAATCTATTGGTATTTATAAGTCTTTTTATCTATTCATTCATTTATTTATTTCTAAAATGGACTCTTTGCTGTTGTTATATATATTTTTTATACTATTCCTAAAACTGTATACAGTTCCATATTTTTATTTTTATTGTTTTTGTATGAAGCGTATTACATTGCTGCTATGTATGAAATGCGCTATACAAATAAAATTGCCTTGCCTATTATTTTGCACAAAGTATTTGTATTCTTGTTTTATGGATTTTATTTTCTTTGTCTTATTATTACACATCGTACCAATAGAAAGGAGTCTGTAAACAGAACACCTGTTGAGCCATCAAACACATGGAATTAAATGAAATCCCTAGTATGTAAGTGTGAATGAAAATATTAAACCCTAGTATGTAAGTGTGAATGAAAATATTAAACCCTAGTATGTAAGTGTGAATGAAAATATTAAACCCTAGTATGTAACTGTGAATGAAAATATTAAACCCTAGTATGTAAGTGTGAATGAAAATATTAAACCCTAGTATCTAAGTGTGAATGTAAATATTAAACCCTAGTATGTAACTGTGAATGAAAATATTAAACCCTAGTATGTAAGTGTGAATGAAAATATTAAACCCTAGTATCTAAGTGTGAATGAAAATATTAAACCCTAGTATGTAAGTGTGAATGAAAATATTAAATACTAGTATGTAAGTGTGAATGAAAATATTAAACCCTAGTATGTAATTCTGAATGTAAATATTAAACCCTAGTATGTAAGTCTGAATGTAAATATTAAACCATAGTATGTATGTAAGTCTGAATGTAAATATTAAACCCTAGTATGTATGTAAGTCTGAATGAAAATATTAAACCCTAGTATGTAAGTGTGAATGAAAATATTAAACCCTAGTATGTAAGTCTAAATGTAAATATTAAACCCTAGTATGTAAGTGTGAATGTAAATATTAAACCCTAGTATGCAAGTCTGAATGTAAATATTAAACCCTAGTATGTAAGTCTGAATGTAAATATTAAACCCTAGTATGTAAGTCTGAATGTAAATATTAAACCCTAGTATGTAAGTCTGAATGTAAATATTAAACCCTAGTATGTAAGTCTGAATGTAAATATTAAACCCTAGTATGTAAGTCTGAATGTAAATATGAAACCCTAGTATACACACAGGGTTGCATGCTTGTAAACACGTTGAAAAGTCTGATTACTTGAACATAGGCCTGCACGATAAATCGTTATAAAATCTAGATCTCGATTCACCCCTGTTCGCGGTGTCATTTTTAAATATCTTTGACTCTCATAAAAAATACATTAAGTTTTTTCTAAAAACATGTTCAAGTAATTCAGGGCAATATTTAATTCAATGTAATATGTGTCACTATTTTTGGTAGCCTACTGTACTTAAATGGCCAGTATGTACTTTATTTTCTTTATTTATTGAAGCCTCTATGTTTACAGGCTTGTGCATTATGCCATAGGTGCCAAAGAAATTCTATGTTTGGTATTGCCAATTTGTTTTGTTTTGTCATGGTTCATGTGTGCAATAAACATTACACTTCGTGAGAAGAAAATCGTGGCAGAGAATCGTGATATCAATTCTAAGCTAAATAATTGTGATTCCGAATTATTCCTGAATCGTGCAGGCCTACATGTACATGAATATCAATGTGTACATATCTGTATTTTACCAGGTTTTCGTTGGTGAGGCGTGTGATCTCGTGCTGCAGACTGGCCTCTATACGGGCTTCCGGCGGCAGCTGCAGGTTCTGTGCCAGCAGCTGTTGTTGACGGTTGTTTTCCTCTTTAAGACTAAGCAACTCGCCGCGCAACACCTCAACCTCGTTGTCATAGCTACGCCGCTGCTGCTGCATCTGGCCCTCCAGAAGTCTGAGACAGAGAGGAAGAGAAGCATTCTTAGTTTTAAGGTCAATATTATCTCCAGAGAAAGAGAGAGAGAAAGCGAAAGAGGGGACGACAGAAAAGAGAGAGGAGGAAATCGTGAAGGAGGAATATGGGATGGGAGAAGCCCACGCCAACACCCCCCCTCCACGGTTAACCTGTTGGTCTCCTTTAACCCTTCATATACCAGCCACAGCTCTCCGTCCTCATTCAGCCCATGGTAGTCAGCGCTGGTGGATCTGACACACAAAGTAAACAAAGGAACAGAAAAAAGGCTAAATAATGAGGGGGTCGAGTAATGAGGAAGTTACTATGGGAACCGTGCGTGCTTAAGTTCGTGTAATTATTTTTTGTATACTGAACAAACAAAATTAACCAAAAATTTGAAAGGGGAAGGATACAACAGAACAAAAAAAGCATGGTAGCAACGTAATGGAGCCAAAACAATAACAAAAACAAGACACTGAAACATTATTGGAAAATATGCAGGGATGATTTCATGCAAAACTAGACATACTATAGGAAGTGATTAGTCACTAAAGTGTGCATCATTCATACCTAACCCATACAGGGATTGAAAAAGGCCTCCCGTAGAACAAAAGACAATTTTTGAATGGGCAGCGCAATTGAGGGCTTCAACAATTTTTCAATATTCACAAATTGGGGTATCTTTCCTTAAGACTGTGTTAATAATAAGATATTCCTGAAGGATAAAATTGACTAATTCAAAATGGAGGCTACCTCAATAACGCTGCCTGCGTGCACAGAGTCGTCATTTTGCTGTTTGGCTAATCAAGTTTAGCGTCATGCTAGTTAGATGAACAATAAACTGGAGGCTAGCCTACCGTAATTCACATCTTAGTTCGATTTTCAGTACCTACGAAGGCTAATTTAGCTTAATCGGAATCTATTTATGCTGCGTTTATATTGCCAGTCCAACTCTGATATAAAAAATAAATAAATAGGTATTTTGAACAAAAAGGCAAATACCTCTATGGCAAATACCTAGGCAATATATTCCAAATTGGACTGCATGTGTAAACACAGAATTGGATGACAAATGCTACGAAGGCTATTCAATCTCATCTTCAGCAAATATGCCTATTCTCAATTATTAGGAAAAAAGGGTATCATGGAAAATATTTTTTATTACAAGCCTTTTTGTGTGTCTTGATGATTATGGCTTACAGCTCTACTAAACTAAAAAAGGCATCAAATATGTCACTATGTGTAATGAATCTAGAATAAATTAAGGTGTCCCTTTAATTTGGTTACATAAAAAATATACTTTTTCACAATGTTTTAATTATATTATATGCACATGTAGGTTATGCATCCTCCAGCATTGAAAACAAGCAGTTCCAGTAATACTGACCTAGGTTAGTTTGGTCACATACATAGCTAAGTAATAAAGCATTCTGTATCAGCCACTACAATAGCATTATCTAATAAAAAGCTTCTGTTCAGTCTTGCTCAATCTCCATTGGCCAGCGTGGCCATGCATGCCTCATAATGCATTGGCTACATCCGATTGGTTACCTGAGCCGATTTAGGAGCTCATTGGCTGCTATTGGATTACGAATTGACCTGGGAGATCTGCACAGAACAGAGAGGAGAATTCACATACGCACGCATAAGTACACACACACACACACACAC
>JACXGM010039440.1:0-10580 GCA_016801145.1 Umbra pygmaea
AATTACTCGATGCCGACACATCTTTCTAGCTAATTTACATGCTGAAGCTATGTTCTGCTTAGTAACCTCTGACTGTTTCATCCTAACGTCGTTGGTGCCAACGTGAATAACAATATCTCTGTACTCTCTAGCCTTGCCCGTTTTTGATTTCGCTAGCACCAATCTCAGATTAGCCTCTACGTCGGTAGCCCTGGCCCCAACCATGAGAAAATCGTCCGGCTGCAAGGACAGTGCGGGGGAGTAACTACTACTATCAACACTGCCTGGTGGCTCAGACGCGTTCTTATCGCTAGCTACACTGGGATTTTCCTTTTCTGGCAACTGCGTCTGAAGCCGAGCCTCTAACTTAGCTATCTTAGCAAGAAGGAGAGAACAGCAACTGCAGTACGACATGCTACTTAGCTTTCGACTGGTCGCAGTAGATGAGAGAGTCCTCTGTTGTCCAATAGCGTCCCGGGGTAGACACTCGATTACGAGGCGGAAGTTTCCGAAGTAGTTTCCCAAGGCAGAAACTCTGAGTGTCCAAAAATAGCGTCTCGAGGTGAAAACGTTGAAACAACAATAAACTAGTACTTTGGTAGACTCGAAAAAATAGAGTTTAGCGTATATGATAAAAAATAGATAAACGTTTAGGAGCTTGGCAATTTGCCAGTGGCCAAGAGCAAGCAACAACACAGGCTAGTGACGTGAACCGGAAGTCATACACAGAGTTTGTAATAGTGTGTATTAGTATTGTAATAGTGTGTAATAGTTTGTATTAGTGTTGTAATAGTGTATATTAGTATTGTAATAGTGTGTAATAGTGTGTATTAGTGTTGTAATAGTGTGTATTAGTATTGTAATAGTGTCTAATATATTGTAATAGTGTGTATTAGTATTGTAATAGTGTGTAATATATAGTAATAGTTTGTAATAGCGCGTATTAGTATTGTAATAGTGTGTATTAGTGTTGTAATAGTGTGTATTAGTGTTTTAATAATGTGTAATAGTATTTCAATAGTGTGTAATAGTGTGTAATCATGTGGTATTAGTATTGTAATAGTGTGTATTAGTGTTGTAATAGTGTGTATTAGTGTTGTAATAGTGTGGATTAGTGTTGAAATAGTGTGTAATAATATTTCAATAGTGTATAATAGTGTTGTATTCGTGTTGTAGTAGTGTGTAACAGTGTGTATTAGTATTGTAATAGTGTGCAAAAGTGTGTATTACTATTTTAATAGTGTATATTAGTGTGTATTAGTATTGTAATAGTGTGTATTAGTGTTGTAATAGTGTGTATTATTATTGTCATAGTGTGTTTTAGTGTTGTAATAATGTGTAGTAGTATTGTAATAGTGTGTACTAGTGTGTGTTAGTATTGTAATAGTGTGTAATAGTGTGTATTAGTGTTGTAATAGTGTGTATTATTATTGTAATAGTGTGTATTAGTGTTGTAATAATGTGTATTAGTGTTGTAATAGTGTGTATTAGTGTTGTAATAGTGTGTATTTGTATTGTAATAGTGTGTATTAGTATTGTAATAGTGTGTAATATATTGTAATTGTGTGTAATAGTGTGCATTAGTATTGTCATAGTGTGTAATAATGTGTATAAGTGTTGTAATAGTGTGTAATAGTGTGTACTGGTGTTGTAATAGTGTGTATTAGTATTGTAATAATGTGTAATAGTGTGTATTAGTATTTCAATAGTGTGTAATAGTCTGTATTAGTATTGAAATAGTGTGTATTAGTGTTGTAATAATGTGTAGTAGTATTGTAATAGTGTGTAATATTGTACATTAGTATTGTAATAGTGTGTATTAGTATTGCAATAGTGTGTAATAATATTGTAAAAGTGTGTAATATCGTGTTTTAGTGTTATAATAGTGTGTTGTAATAGTGTGAAATAGTGTGTATTAGTGTTGTAATAGTCTGTATTGGTATTCTAAAAGTTTGTAATAGTGTGTATTAGTATTGTAATAGTGTGTAATATATTTTGATAGTGTGTATTAGTATTGTAGTAGTGTGTATTAGTGTTGTAAGAGTGTATTAATATTATAATAGTGTGTCATAGTGTGTATTCATATTTTAATAGTGTGAAATAGTGTGTATTAGTTTTGTAATAGTGTGAAATAGTGTGTAATGGTATTTTAATAGTGTGTAATAGTGTGCATTAGTGTTGTAAAAGTGTGTAATAGTATTGTAATAGTGTGTATTAGTGTGTAGTAGTGTTGTAGTATTGTGTAATAGTGTGTATTAGTGTTGTAATAGTGTGTATTAGTGTTGTAATAGTGTGTAATAGTATTCAACTAGTGTATAATAGTGTGTATTAGCATTTTAATAGTGTGTACTAGTGTGTATTAGTGCTGTAATAGTGTGTATCAGTAATGTAATAGTGTGTAAAATTGTATATTAGTATTGTAATAGTGTGTATTACTGTTGTAATAGTGTGTATTAGTATTGTAATAGTGTGTATCAGTATTGTAATAGTGTGTAAAATTGTATATTAGTATTATAATAGTGTGTAATACTGTCTATTAGTATTTTAATTTCTGTGTAATAGTGTTGTAATAATGTGTAAAAGTGTGTATTAGTGTTGTAATAATGTGTAGTGGTATTGTAATGGTGTGTAATAGTTTTGTAATAGTGTGTAATACGGTGTTTTATTGTTGTAATAGTGTGAATTAGTATTGTAATAGTGTGTAATGTTTTGTAATAGTGTTTAATAGTGTGTATTAGTATGGTAATATTGTTTAATAGTGTGTATTAGTGTTGAATATTGTGTATTAGTATTGTAATAGTGTGTAATATTATTGTAATCATGTGTACTATTATTGTAGTAGTGTGTAAAAGTGTGTATTAGTGTTGTAGTAGTGTGTAGTAGTGTGTATTAGTGTTGTAATAGTGTGTAATAGTATTAAACTAGTGTGTCATAGTGTGTATTAGCATTTTAATAGTGTGTCATAGTGTGTATTAGTGCTATAATAGTGTGTATTAGTATTGTAAAAGTGTGTAATAGTGTGTATTACTGTTGTATTAGTGTGTATTACTGTTGTAATAGTGCGTATTAGCATTTTAATAGTGTGGAATAGTGTGTATTAGTATTGTAATGGTGTGCTTTAGTGTTATAATAGTGTTTAATAGCATTGTAAGAGTGTGTAATATTGTGTATTAGCATTGTAATAGTGTGTAATAGTCTGTATCAGTGTTGTTATAGTGTGTATTAGTATTGTAATAGTGTAAATCAGTGTTGTAATAGTGTGTAATAATGTGTATCAGTGATATAATAGTGTGTAATCGTATTGAACTAGTTTCTAATAGTGTGTATTAGTATTGTAATAGTGTGCACTATTGTATATTAGTATTGTAATAGTGTGTAATAGTGTGTATTAGTATTGAAAATAGTGTGTAATAGTGTGTATCAGTAGTTTAATAGTGTGTAATACTGGGTATTAGTGTTGTATGAGTATGTAATAGTGTTGTAATAGTGTGTAAAAGCATTGTAATACTGTGAAATAGTGTATTAGTATTTTAATTGTGTGTAATAATGTGTATTAGTGTTGTAGTAGTGTGTACTGGTATTTCAATAGTGTGTAATAGTGTGTATTCGTATTGTAATAGTGTGTAATATATTGTAATAGTGTTTAAAATTGTTGTAATAGTGTGTAATAGTGTGTGTTAATGTTGTAATATTGTGTATTAGTATTGTATTTGTGTGTATTAGTGTTGTAATAGTGTGTAATAGCATTGTAATAGTGTGAAATTGTGTATTAATACACATTATCTGCCCCTTTGATGTGTTGTATCTCCAGATTGTATCCCTGTACAATCAATGCCCACCTCATTAGGCGCCGATTGTGATTAAACATTCTATTGAGAAAGACCAATGGGTTATGGTCTGTCATGACTAATACAGGTAATGCACTTGAACCAACATACACCTCAAAAAACTGAAGGGCCAACAATAAGGCCAGAGTTTCCTGTTCAATAGTGGAGCATCTTGTTTGGCAGGGACTGAACTTTTTTGAGAAGAAACATATGGTCCGATCAACTCCAACATGATCCTCCTGCAGAAGAACTGCCCCTGCGCCCATACTACTGGCATCAACCTCTAGTTTAAACGGCTTGTTAAAATTAGGTGCTGCTAGAATGGGGGAAGCACACAGAAGAGCCTTAGCTGACTCAAATGCGTGTTGACAGTCTGAAGTTCATATACAGGTTGTTCTCAAGAAATTAGCATATTGTGATAAAGTTCATTATTTTCCATAATGTAATGATAAAAATTAAACTTCCATATATTTTAGATTCATTGCACACCAACTGAAATATTTCAGGTCATTTATTGTCAAAGAATTAGCATATTTCATCTGACCAATAAAAGAAGTGTTTGTAATACAAAAAGAAAGAAAAAGTCAACCTTCAAATAATTATGTTCAGTCATGCACTCAATAATTGGTCGGGAATCCTTTTGCAGAAATGACTGCTTCAATGCGGCGTGGCATGGAGGCAATCAGCCTGTGGCACTGCTGAGGTGTGATGGAGGCCCAGGATGCTTCGATAGCGGCCTTAAGCTCATCCAGAGTGTTGGGTCTTGATTCTCTCAACTTCCTCTTCACAATATCCCACAGTTTCTCTATGGGGTTCAGGTCATGAGAGTTGGCAGGCCAATTGAGCACAGTAATACCATGGTCAGTAAACCATTTACCAGTGGTTTTGGCACTGTGAGCAGGTGCCAGGTCGTGCTGAAAAATGAAATCTTCATCTCCATGAAGCTTTTCAGCAGATGGAAGAATGAAATGCTCCAAAATCTCCTGATAGCTAGCTGCATTGACCCTGCCCTTGATAAACCACAGTGGACCAACACCAGCAGCTGACATGGCACCCCAGACCATCACTGACTGTGGGTACTTGACACTGGACTTCAGGCATTTTGGCATTTCCTTCTCCCTAGTCTTCCTCCAGACTCTGGCACCTTGATTTCCGAATGACATGCAAAATTTGTTGTTGTTTTGTTGTGTTGCTTCTCTGTAGCCCAGGTCAGGCGCTTCTGCCGCTGTTTCTGGTTCAAAAGTGGCTTGACTGGGGAATGCGGCACCTGTAGCCCATTTCCTGCACACGCCTGTGCACGGTGGCTCTGGATGTTTGTACTCCAGACTCAGTCCACTGCTTCCGCAGGAAAGCCAAGGTCTGGAATCGGTCCTTCTCCACAATCTTCCTCAGGGTCCGGTCACCTCTTGTCGTTGTGCAGCATTTTTTGCCAGACTTTTTCCTTCCCACAGACTTCCCACTGAGGTGCCTTGATACAGCACTCTGGGAACAGCCTATTTGTTCAGAAATTTCTTTCTGTGTCTTACCCTCTTCCTTGAGGGTGTCAATGATGGCCTTCTGGACAGCAGTCAGGTCGGCAGTCTTACCCATGATTGCGGTTTTGAGTAATGAAACAGGCTGGTAGTTTTTAAAAGCCTCAGGAATCTTTTGCAGGTGTTTACAGTTAATTAGTTGATTCGGATGATTAGGTTAATAGCTCGTTTAGAGACCCTTTTCATGATATGCTAATTCTTTGAGATTTTGGGTTTTCATGAGCTGTATGCAAAAAATCATCAGTATTAAAACAATAAATGAACTGAAATATTTCAGTTGGTGTGCAATGAATCTATAATATATGAAAGTTTAATTTTATGATTACATTATGGAAAATACTTAACTTTATCACAATATGCTAATTTCTTGAGAAGGACCTGTATAACTATCCTGGGCCATGAGCCAATCTTCAGCCTCCTGATTTGTAAGGATAGCGCTAGTTCATATATGCTCTTTTTAGACTAACTTTTTATAACCTGTTCACCCATCATTGAACTCTGATAAAGTAATGAGAAGGATTGCATGTTTAACATTTTATCTTTGAATTACACGTCGAAACTCAGAAAATATACACAGACATTGAAATCTTCACCAATAAGGAAATATATAAACATTTTTGAAACATGTTCAGAAACCACATTTTGATCACACTGCAAATGTATCATACAATACATCTGTTTCAACGGTAAACAGGCATATCACATCAACCATTCTTAACTCTTGATTTTTCTCTGTAATGACTGAAAGAATATTACACATGTACTTTAATGAATCATCTGATTCAACACAATTCAACAAAATCTACTGCCAATCTGCAGCAGTTTTCCTAACCATTTCCAGGTTCTTGTTCAAATTTTCAAAACATTATATAACAACATTGCCATGGGTATTAAAAAATCTGCCACCACAATTTCTACTAGTGGGTGCTTGATACGTTGTGTTAAGAGAAGGTTTTTACAAAAGGCATTTGCCGTAAACCACAATCATTCAAATAAACTGGTTGTACGAAATGAAATACTTGTAACTATTACACATACAGTTCCCCATCCTAAAGCTTCAGTCTCTTTGTATCCTTCAACCCAATATGAAAAACCACTGCTTACCGCTTCTGAGTTGTTTTTAATCCAATGAACAGTCCCAAACTCTGTATAATGAACGTCTCCTCCTTGAGTTCACAGAGAACTGTCTCAGCAGCTCCTTAAATCTTGGATAGCTGATGATGAAATCCTAACGTTTTTAAAGCTTGGTTTATCCATTGTTTGTTGTCTTGTTGTGGTCGAAGAATCGAAGAAAATGGCATAGGCTCATAGAGACAACTGTGATGTCACTGGGATGGGTGTAGAATTTCACATCCCATTTATGATTTCTCTAGCACATCTGTAATTACATGTCCCACCACAAAAGCCAGTGTTGTCTTAATGATCTTTAAAACTGTTGTGGACAGAATGCTGTCCGTTTCATCAGGAATCACATCAGCATTTGACAGATATGTTAGATTCTGAGCTCTGAACCAAACCGATCAAGCAAATGGTATTGTTTTGTTGAGTATGGTTCTGGATATCATCCACGGCTCTGCCCGACCAATCTGATGACTTGGCATCATCAGACCAGAGTTGACGAGACTCTTGTGACATCCTTCAATTCTGTTGGGAAGTAGATAGGAAGGGGTGGGGACTTTTTAAAGCTGTTTTAAGGGTGGAGTCATCTTAAGGCGTGGCTCCGGGGTGATGTCCAGGGTGATGTCAGATAAACGCTGTACACTCACAGTGCCCAAATGTATGCACCTGTCTAATTTTGTTTTGATGCATATTGCACATTTTCTGTTAATCCAATGAACCTCATTTCACTACTAAAATATTACTGTGTCCTTCAGTTATTTGATAGATCAGAATAAAATTGCTGATCCAAACACCCAATTATTTATTAATGAAAATCATGTAAACTGTCAGGGGTGCCTAAACTTTTGCATGTGACTGTATGAACAAGACAGTCTTTAGAGAGGTGAGGTGGTTGTTGAACGATCATTAAAGGGTATTTGTGTCTGTAGGTTTGACATAAAATTTGCAATGAACAAATCAAACAAAAGCAATTGAATGGGCTCAACACAACAAATGTTTCAAGTGGTTTCCCCGAATTCAACTGCAAATGCAACTGATTTGCAACTGATCATGGCAAGCATATTTAGTACTTATTAGAGCATTCTTTTGCTGTTATGACCTGCTGCAAACTTGATGCATAGCCAGACACCAGCCTCTGGCAGCGTTCCTGAGGAATCTTAGCCCATTTCTCATGAGCAATGGCCTCCAGTTCAGTAGTATTCATGGGTTTGTGTACTGCAACCACCTTCAAATTCCACCTGATATTTTTTATGGGGTTCAATTCAGGTGATTGTGATGGCCACTGTAGAATATTCTAGAACTTCTTCTGCAACCAAGCCTTGGTGGAATATGAGGTATGCTTAGGGTCATTGTCCTGTTGGAAGGTCCACTGACACCCAAGTTTTAGCTTTCTGATACAGTTGTGCTCAAATGTTTACATACTCATGGATAATTGGTTATTGATAGCAGTCAAAGGAAAAATAATTTAATTTCTCATGGGATATTTAACTGTAGGTTATAACAGAATGGTACAATCATAATAGGCAACAAGACAACAAAAAATAATGAAATGAAACCTGTTCAAAAGTGTGCATACCCTCAGTTCTCAATACAGTGTTTTGCCCCCTTCAGCGTCAATGACAGTGTGTAGCCATTTGTGATAGTTGTCTATGAGGCCCCAAATTCTTGCAGGTGGTATAGCTGCCTATTTGTCTTGGCAAAATGCCTCCAGGTCATGCAAAGTCTTTGGTCATCTTGCATGACCCGCACGTTTGAAATCTCCCCAGAGTGTCTCGATGATATTATGGTCAGGAGACTGTGATGGCCACTCCATAACCTTCACCTCTTTCTGCTGTAACCACTGGAGGATTACCTTGTCCTTGTGCTTAGGGTCCTTATTGACCCCTATCCAAATATAGTGCTTTGGGTTGTGACTATAAAGCCATAATGTAAAGGCTTCTTTCTGGTAACACAACCATGAATCTCATTTTTGTTATCAGTATGGATTACAAAGGAGCCAAACAACTATGTGGTAATAAATGGCTTCATATGATAACTTTCCATACATTACAGTCAGATGTTTTGCGTGAACAGTCATATTGTCAAAATCAATGACGAAATTTCACAATTTCTGCCAGGGTATGCAAACCTTGATAATAATGATAGATTTTGTGAGGAAGTTTGTCTTCTACAATGAACAAAATACCTAAAGAGCTGGATGATTTCAACTTTCCAGTGTTACTAAATGGTATACACAATCATACATATTTGAGCTTGAATAAAGTGAGAAAGAAAATATGGGAAAGGCAGGGACTTTTTTGGTTGAATCTATCAATCTTGTTTTGGGGGTGGCCACCGATCAAGTTCTCAATGGCAAACACAGACTTAAAGTGTGTTGTTGTAAAGAGTGGGCCAGGGGTCAATTTATTCTTTCAACCATCTCCAGCGTTTGTTAGATCATCCAAATTTTGATACTCAACACGGACCAACGTTTTTTGGAGACATTCTATTCATTATCGTGAAAATCAACATGAAAAAAAAGCCCAGACAGTGTACAGTAACCCTAACACAGGTGATCAAAGAGAGGCTTTGTCATTGTGGGAGTCTGGGCACTCAGTTCTGGCATTGGTCGTAGCAGAGATTAGCACACAATAGCATCAATTTGATTGTGTACAAAAACTTGGATAAATGCAATGTAAAATAGAAAATAATGGCTCACAGTAATCTTCTCAATCTGTTACATTTTGAGCTAGGTAGATTGTATAGCTGTCGGTCGACTTGGTAGGAAATAGTGACCAAATCTTGCGTTACAATAGACGTGACTGGCTAGTTAGCTAGTGTCTTTGATGCAGTCAGTTGACCTGGTAGTAGTAGATTAGCTTCCCATAACGAATCATGCCTTTATCAGTATAATTGGATGAATACCACGTAAAAAATATAAAAGAATGCTGCTCAATCTGTACAAATTTGAGTTAGGTAGGTGGTATTACTCTCAAGTGACTTGGTGAGAATTTTTGGAATTATTTACTAGTCAAGCTAGAGTAGCTACCTAGCTACATTGTCTGGCGAAAGTATTCGTCCCCCTTGAACTTTTCGACCTTTTGCTACATTTCAGGCTTCAAACATAAAGATGTGAAACTGTAATTTTTTGTGAAGAATCAACAACAATTGGGGAACAATCATGAAGTGGAATGAAATTTATTGGATATTTCAAACTTTTTTAACAAATATAAATCTGAAAAATTGGGCCTGAAAAATGATTCCGCCCCCATAAGTTAATATGTTTTAGCGCCACCTTTTGCTGCGATTACAGCTGTAAGTCGCTTGGGGTATGTCTCTATCAGTTCTGCACATCGAGAGACTGACATTTTTGTCCATTCCTCCCTTCAAAACAGCTCAAGCTCAGTGAGGTTGGATGGAGAGCGTTTGTGAACAGCATTTTTCAGTTCTTTCCTCAGATTCTCGATTGGATTCAGGTCTGGACTTTGACTTGGCCATTCTAACACCTGGATATGTTTATTTGTGAACCATTCCATTGTAGATTTTGCTTTGTATTTAGGATCATTGTCTTGATGGAAGACAAATCTCCGTCCCAGTCTCAGGTCTTTTGCAGACTCCATCAGGTTTTTCTTCCAGAATGGTCCTGTATTTGGCTCCATCCATCTTTCCATCAATTTTAGCCATCTTCCCTGTCCCTGCTGAAGAGAAGCAGGCCCAAACCATGATGCTGCCACCACCATGTTTGACAGTGGGGATGGTGTGTTCAGGGTGATGAGCTGGTCATCCAAGGTCTGGAATCGGTCCTTCTCCACAATCTTCCTCAGGGTCCGGTCACCTCTTGTCGTTGTGCAGCGTTTTTTGCCACACTTTTTCCTTCCCACAGACTTCCCACTGAGGTGCCTTGATACAGCACTCTGGGAACAGCCTATTTTTTCAGAAATTTCATTCTGTGTCTTACCCTCTTGCTTGAGGGTGTCAATGATGGCCTTCTGGACAGCAGTCAGGTCGGCAGTCTCACCCATGATTGCGGTTTTGATTAATGAAACAGGCTGGGAGTTTTTAAAAGCCTCAGGAATCTTTTGCAGGTGTTTAGAGTTAATTAGTTGATTCAGATGATTAGGTTAATAGCTCGTTTAGAGACCCT
>JACXGM010039441.1:0-10584 GCA_016801145.1 Umbra pygmaea
AAAGAGGCTACAATTTGCAAGAGCACACCAAAATTGGACAGTTGAAGACTGGAAAAATGTTGCCTGGTCTGATGAGTCTCGATTTCTGTTGAGACATTCAGATGGTAGAGTCAGAATTTGGCGTAAACAGAATGAGAACATGGATCCATCATGCCTTGTTACCACTGTGCAGGCTGGTGGTGTAATGGTTTGGGGGATGCTTTCTTGGCACACTTTAGGCCCCTTAGTGCCAATTGGGCATCGTTTAAATGCCACGGCCTACCTGAGCATTGTTTCTGACCATGTCCATCCCTTTATGGCCACCATGTACCCATCCTCTGATGGCTACTTCCAGCAGGATAATGTACCATGTCACAAAGCTTGAATCATTTCAAATTGGTTTCTTGAACATGACAATGAGTTCACTGTACTAAAATGGCCCCTACAGTCACCAGATCTCAACCCAATAAAGCATCTTTGGGATGTAGTGGAACAGGAGCTTCGTGCCCTGGATGTGCATCCCACAAATCTCCATCAACTGCAAGATGCTATCCTATCAATATGGGCTAACATTTCTAAAGAATGCTTTCAGCACCTTGTTGAATTCACCCAAGTTATGCTGGGAAGCTTGTGGAAGGCTACCCAAAATGTTTGAAGTAAAACAATTTAAAGGCAATGCTACCAAATACTAATTGAGTGTATGTAAAGTTGGGACCCATTGGGAATGTGATTAAAGAAATAAAAGCTTACATACATCATTCTCTGTGGTATTTTTCTGACATTTCATAGTCATTTTATTCCTAACTGGGAATTTTTACTAGTGTGGAATGTCAGACATTGTGAACAACTGAGTTTCAATGTCCTTGGCTAAGGTGTATGTAAACTTCAGACTCAAACTTTATATGTGCACGTCTACAATAACAGCTTATTCACAATGGTTGTAGGGCTCTGGTCAAAAGTAGTGCACAAACACAGGGAACTAGTAAAAGGCAAAGAGACTAAATGGGGAGTTGAGACTGATGTGGAAAACTTGGTTCACCATGGTGATGCTCCAGGAGTTGACGAGATGGATGTCTCTCATCAGGTATTGCCAAGACATGAGGCTCTTCATGTCCACGTGCAGCCTCTGCCACAGAAACAGCAGATCCTGGTGACTAGCATCCAAACTGTGGGGGGGGGGGGGGGGTAGAAGTTAGTGAAGTCAAATTGCTTTACAAAGCACTAAAGATTTATGACATGTTAAATGTGTAAACGTTATGTTTAACCTCTATGTTTAAACCTATGTTACTGCTCTCCAACCTGAATGGCTCTAGACAAGTCTAATGTATGGTGAGGCTAAAACTAAACATTTATGGGTAACATTTGCCTAGGCAATCAAGTCTTTTTTTTTCAAACCATCTTGTTTCTAGGCTGGATGCCAGTCTAATTAACTGACATTACGCTCATTGAAGCCTATACTCTGTGTATGCCTAAAAGATTTATCTATCTTTAACAGTAGGATATGAACAATTTACTTTAATGTACTGCATGGACCTGAGCTTCAGGAAAATTGAGGTTTGAATCCAGAATCGTTAACCCACACAGCGTCAACCAATAACAAATGTTACGTAAATACTGTCCATAGTTTGATTGCTAACAAACACTTTATGGTTATAGAGATCAATTACAATATTTATCCATAATCTTTGACAAAATGGTTATGTGTTATTTATGGCAGCTCTGTTCGTCTCACCCTGAAACACTGCTCACTGCCTCTTTATTGGTGGGTGGAACCAAGAAACAGATGGAGGGCACAGTTGCCTCGCTGCCTTTAAGGTTTTGCACCTTCCACTTGTATGGCTGGGAATTGTCTAGCAGTGTACATTCATCTCCCCTGTGGACTGTGATCTGTAAGCAGGATAAAAATGGATGCCCATGACATTATATATCTGATTCATTGTGATGAGCCATTGAACATGAACAATTCAAAATAAATTGTTCCATAAAGGCAAAACATGAATTAAGCAGTGTATATCTACTGATTTGTAATAATATTAGTGGTAGCTTCTCTTAGAAATTGGTCACATTAACATCTCATTACCTCCATCTGTTTAAAGTCACAGACTGCCTGTACAGGCACTCTGCTCTTGACTGGGTTAGCAGGGTTACGTGGTTTTAGCTGGACAATTGTCTTGGCCCTCCGTGTTAGACCATCCAAGTGGGTTTTAAATTGTTTCAGCTGCTCCTTTTCATCCTATTTTGGAAACAGCACAGGAATATTAAAGAAAAACATACAATGAAAAGGTGGTGTTCCTTCAATTGTTAAATTAATTTCTTTAATTAATTAGTTTTAGGTACTTTAACCTACATCTGCATCCTGTAATAAGTCCTCGAGACGGGTAACAGTGATGTTCTTGTCGCATTTGTATTTTTTTTTCATTGTGTCTTGCATCTTCTTCATCTTTTCCTCTGTGTCATTCACATCAGAGAAAAACTGAAGGGTAGAAAAGGAAGAATTCAAACCATTTTAGAAATAAATTGACCAATGTTTTTTGCTCAATGGATGACACAAGGGAATATAATGAGCTGGCATACTTGGAAGTAGGCAGTGTTCTCTTTCAGATGAGACTCGGTGCAACAGCAAAGCTGCAGGATCCAGCTCCACTGAGTCTGCAGGGCTGCACTGAAGGCCTTGGGGGAGACCAACAGATCAATGTGAGACATCCTTTGGCCTCTTAAAAGATGTTAAAACCAACCACATATTCTTGGATTTTGTGCTCAAAGACAATCCCTGTTTAACAACTGCATTGTGAGTGGAATTTATTATGTTTGTATACAGCTCTGGAAAACTAAGAAACCACTGCAAAATCATCAGGGTCTCTGGTTTGAATATTGTTAGATATATGTTTGGGTAAAATTAACATTTTTGTTTTATTTCATAAACTACTGAAGGCATGTCTCCCAAATTCTAAATGAAAATATTGTCATTAGAGCATTTATTTGCAGAAAATGGGCTTTCATGGCAGAAGTCGTAGCTATCTGTGCCCTCTTGTGTCTGACAGTTGTTTTTGGTTAACCGGACCTTTCCCTTCCCAATGCTCATCAATATTCACTGCAGTTTTCCAAAGATATCCCTACAAAGCTTGTAGCCTAATGGAGTAGTCACTCGTCTTAGAAGCAAGAGACTGCAGATTTGAAACACAAATAAGGATATCATTTTTTTTACTATTTCAGAAGTTTATAGTATTATTTGTACAGCTTACACTGACAAAAGGTGTTTGCCAATTTCTAAATCATTGACTGACACTTAAACAACACAATGTAACTCCAAGTCAATCACACTTCTGTGAAATCACACTGTCCACTCAGGAAGCAACACTGATTGACAATCAATTTCACATGCTGTTGTGCAAATGGAAAAGACAACAGGTGGAAATTATAGGCAATTAGCAAGACACCCCCAATAAAGGAGTGGTTCTGCAGGTGGTGACCACAGACCACTTCTCAGTTCCTATGCTTCCTGGCTGATGTTTTGGTCACTTTTGAATGCTGGCGGTGCTTTAACTCTAGTGGTAGCATGAGACAGAGTCTACGACCCACACAGGTGGCATAGGTAGTGCAGCTCGTACAGGATGGCACATCAATGCGAGCTGTTGCAAGAAGGTTTGCTGTGTCTGTCAGCGTAGTGTCCAGAGCATGGAGGGGCTACCATGAGACAGGCCAGGACATCAGGAGACATGGAGGAGGCCGTAGGAGGGCAACAACCCAGCAGCAGGACCGCTACCTCCGCCTTTGTGCAAGGAGGAGCAGGCGGAGCACTGCCAGAACCCTGCAAAATTACCTCCAGCAGGCCACAAATGTGCATGTATCCACTCAAACGGTCAGAAACAGACTCCATGAGGGTGGTATGAGGGCCCGATGTCCACAGGTGGGGATTGTGCTTACAGCCCAACACCGTGCAGGACGTTTGGCATTTGCCAGAAAACACCAAGATTGGCAAATTCGCCACTGGCGCCCTGTGCTCTTCACAGATGAAAGCAGGTTCACACTGAGCACGTGACAGACGTGACAGAGTCTGGAGACACCGTGGAGAACGTTCTGCTGCCTGCAACATCCTCCAGCATGACCGGTTTGGCGGTGGGTCAGTAATGGTGTGGGGTGGCATTTCTTTGGGGGGCCACACAGCTCTCCATGTGCTCGCCAGAGGTAGCCTGATTGCCATTAGGTACCGAGATGAGATCCTCAGACCCCTTGTGAAACCATATGCTGGTGCGGTTGGACCTGGGTTCCTCCTAATGCAAGACAATGCTATCCTTCATGTGGCTGGAGTGTGTCTGCAGTTCCTTCAAGAGGAAGGCATTGATGCTATGGACCGCCCGTTGCCCAGACCTGAATCCGATTCAGCACATCTGGGACATCATGTCTCGCTCCATCCACCAACGCCACGTTGCACCACAGACTGTCCAGGAGTTGGTGGATGCTTTAGTCCAGGTCTGGGGGCACATCCCTCAGGAGACCATCTGCCACCTCATCAGGAGCATGCCCAGGCATTGTAGGGAGTTCATACGGGCACATGGAGGCCACACACACTACTGAGCCTTGTTTAAAGAACATTACATCAAAGTTATATCAGCCTGTAGTGTGGTTTTCCACTATTTTGAGTGTGACTCCATATCCAGACCTCCATGGGTTGATAAATTTGATTTCCATTGATAATGTGTAAAGACGAAAGAATTTCATACGATTAGTTCATTCATTCAGATCTAGGATGTGTTATCTTAGTGTTCACTTAATTTTTTTGAGCAGTGTATAAAACAATTGCATTTCATTCTTACCTCGATGGTCTTCTTTGCAGGGTGTCCCTCTTTCAGAAGTTTGTCTCCTTGGACCTGGACGCTGTTGATTCTCTTCTCCCTGTGCTCCAAATCTTTCATCAACCCCTGTAACAAATTTAAAAAAAACTCTGTAGCATGGGAGAAAATGGAAAATAAGTACAGAAGTACATCCATAAATAAAACCTAAATTGAATATAATCAAAAGAAAATATTGTCTTAGTCTAGCAGTCTAACACATACAGTATGTACGTGTAACACACAGCAGTTAATTTCACATCCAAAATGCACTAAAACTCCCAAAACAATTCATATTTCTCAACATATTCTTCCATAACACTAGCAACAGTTGTCACCAAACATCACTCATAAAACAATAACCTAAGCAACACAAAGTACAGATTATTTCTTTACACAACAAAAATGACCTCTCTCCAATCTTTAGAATTCACAAAAGTGTATATTACAGGAATGAATCAGACATGATGCAATATGCTTTATTATGTTGTATGTCATTTTTTGTCATTGAGTGATTCCAAAACAAATTCAAATTCTAATCACTCACACATTGTCTGTTAACGTTACCGATAGACTTCCAAACCTGACGAGGAAAAAAAAAAAGAGGGGTTCAATGGCTTTACGTCATAGGCTGACCAGGGCTGTGCCATTTGGAAAGGGGCCGCTCACTGATCCCCCTATATTTCAGAAAATCCTAGACATGGTTGTGACCTGCACTCTGTTAGTGCTTTCTGATTAGCCTGTGTTTGTATTGAAATAAGAGGCTGCTGCGGCCCTGCGTACGGGTTGAGTACAGGCTGCACAGTTTGACCAGTGGACAGCAGCCGCACACCAGGCCGCCGAACTTGCAATATATAACTATTATCAGACCAGCAATCGCGGCCTCGAGAGAGTCCAGACTCTCCCGATTGCCACCCGCTACTGTCTGTATCTAGCCTTTGCTCTCTTTACAGCACGTTCAAATTCAAATCTAGCAATTCTATATAGATCTTTGTTACCACTTTCAAAAGCACAATTTCTCTCTCTACATCATTTTTTATCCCTTTGTTGAATCATTGCTTATTATTACTAAAAAAACCACAGACTTTGATGGTATGCATAAGTTTTCTACAAAGTTAATATAAGATGTCAGTAAAATCATCTAAACCATCACATGCCTCCCTGAAAACATTCCAGTCCGTTTGTTCCTTACAGTCACTTAACATCCCCGCAGCAGCAGGCGACCATTATGTAACTCTCCTTGTGAATCGTTTAACAGTTTTTAATTGTTGATGGTACTGAGGCACTAAAAAGATCATGTAATGGTTGGATTGATCTAGAGGTGCCCGCGCCACAGCACAGTACGCCTGAGGAAGTGTACAATAACATTAGTCTAGTGTTTTCTTACCTCTCGTAGCAAGGTTTATCTGTTGTTTGTACCTGTGGAGTGATTTGTTCAAGCTGACATGATTGAAATCACCCCAGCGTCTTTGCTATCTCGGTGCTCACTGTGACTAACACATCCGCAGTTGACCTATTCCTCCTGAACCCATTCTGTGAAACACATACCAAACCCCTCTGCTCCAGAAAATAGACACCCTACTTACCACCATCTTCTCCATCAATTTCCCCAAATTAGACATCTGCACTATAGTCCTATAACTAGCCAACTTTGCAGGGTCCTTACCTGGCTTTACAAATGGCAACACCACTGCTCTCTTCCACCCAGTAGGCCAAATCCTAGTCCTCCACACTTTATTATATATTTCAAACACTGCTCTCCGTGCACATTCCTATTGGTCTTCCGCTTTGCTCTGATTTATATGGCGTGACTGAGAGAAAAAAACAGACCACTGCTCAAATTTTTTTCTGTCTCCATATCCGCCATGTCAGGCGCTGATGGTAGCCTTTGTTACTTTGGTCCCAGCTCTGTGCAGGTCATTCACTAGGTCCCCCTGTGTGGTTCTGGGATTTTTGCTCACCGTTCTTGTGATCATTTTGACCCCAAGGAGGGAGATATTGCGTGGAGCCCCGGATCGAGGGAGATTATCAGTGGTCTTGTATGTCTTCCATTTTCTTATAATTGCTTCCGAAGTTGATTTCTTCACACCAAGCTGCTTGCCTATTGCAGATTCAGTCTTGTTGTTTCTGGTGTACTTTGACAGCTCTTTGGTCTTGGCCATAGTGAAGTTTGGAGTGTGACTGTTTGAGGTTGTGGACAGGTGTCTTTTATACTGATAACACGTTGAAACAGGTGCCATTAATACAGGTAACGAGTGGAGGACAGAGGAGCCTCTTAAACAGGTCTGTGAGAGCCAGAAATCTTGCTTGTTTGTAGGTGACTTATTTTCCACCATCATTTACCAATAAATTCATAAAAAATCCTACCATGTGATTTTCTGGATTGATTAATTGGTTGTAAGCTTTTTGTTTGTGAGGGTGTTTTTCGGGTGTAAGTGGGGGTGGACCTGTCCAGAGTTTGGGGTTGTCAATTGGATGCCACAGGGGAGTGTGATTAGCCCGGTTTTATTTGAGGTGATGATTGATGATATGTTTGGAGCACTGGGCCACGAGTTGGAGGTTGCACTGTATGCAGATGATAGTGCAGTGTGGAAAAGGGGGAGGAATGTAGATGAGGAAGATGCAGGAGACAGTCGCAGTGGTGGAAGAGTGGTCATTGGCTTGGGGTTGCAGGTTGTCGGTGGCCAAGTCGTGTTTCATGATTTATTCTAGAAGGAAGGTCACCGGTGTTAGATTAGGTCTCTATGGGCAGGACTTTCTGCGGGTGTCAGAGTTCAAGTACCTGGGTGTGTGGTTTGATGAGAAGTTGACGTGGAGGGTTCATGTGAAGTATGTAGGTGTGAGGTGTAGGAGGGCTTTGAATCTCATGCGGGTGGTGCTGGGTCATGATTGGGGAGCACAGAGACACACTTTGTTGTGTATGTATCAGGCGTTGATTAGGTCACTTTTAGATTTTGGGTGTTTTGTGTATGGGTCTGCTGCTAAGTCGGTCCTGAAGGTCCTGGATGTGGTTCAAGCCGCGGCTTTGAGGTTATGTTTGGGGGCCTTTAGGACCTGACTGGTGGAGGGTTTGTAGGTGGAGGCAGGGGAGATGCCATTGGGTATACAGCGGGATAAACTTGCACTGGCTTACTGGGCACGATTGAAGAGTAGTATGGAGGGTCATCTGGCGGTGGTGGCTGTGGGTCATTGGTGGGAGTGTGTAGTAGATAAGAGAGAGGTGTTTGGGAGGGTGATTGAGAAGTTGGTGGAGGATTATGGGTTAAATGAGGTGGTGGTAGGGCCTATGGTGGCTTGGGGGTGTGTGCCACATTGGTTGTTTCTGGTTCCGTGGGTAGATCTGAGTTTGTTGGAGGGTAGGAAGGAGTTTGATGTAGGTAGCATGTGTAGGTTTGTGGAGAGGTATGTTGGTCAGGGTTTTTATACATTTGTGCAGCAGTACACTGATGAGTCTAAGGATCCGTCTACTGGGCGGGTTGGTGTGGGTGTGTATGTGCCAGAATTTAATGTGCAGGTGGTACAGAGCCTCACAGTGTTGGGGAGCATTCAGTCTGGTAGGTCAGATAGAGGTGATGTGTTGGTGGAACTGATGTTGTTGTTGTTGGGGTTAGAAAGGATGGGGGTGGAGGTTAGGTTTTGATGGGTGCTCATGTGGGGGTGGAGGGTAACAAAGTGGCGGATAGGTTGGCTAAGAGTGCATGTAGGAAAGAGAGGGTGAGTGTGGAGGTAACGTTGGGCCGTGGAGAAGTTAAATTGTTGATATAGGGGAGGGGACTGGACTGGGAAAGTGGGATGGTAGCAGGAAGGGGAGAGGGTAATATGAGGTGCAGCGGACAGTACGGGTAGAGACAGGGTCTATGGGGTGTAGGGAAGAGGAGGTGACGTGGTGTAGGTTGAGGTTAGGGCACACAGGGTTGACTTCATCTTTAAAGGTGTTGTGTAGGCATGAGATGGGTCTGTGTGATGGGTGTGTAGTGGAGGAAACAGTGGAACATGTGCTGTTGTATTGTGGGAAGTATGATGTTAAGAGGGAACTGTTGTATGTGAAGGTTATGGGGATAGGGTAGAAAGTGGGATATGGGGGGGTTGTTGGGGGGTGGGAAGGGTAGTGGTGTGGGGTGGTGTCGAGGGCTGTATTTAAATTTCTTAGGGTGACTGGTGTAGTTAGGAAAATTTGAATTGGGTCGGCCGTGTTCGGTACAGTGGGTGGCAGTATATGCACCATTAAGTCGGTTGCGATCTGCCATATATCACAGAGGAAGAAGAAGAAGAGGAAGAAGAACTACATCACTGGCCTTAATTTACAGAGTTCTGGAAACACAAATCAGTATGAAAAGGTGGTTTTGGATTACTTTTTGGGGGACAAAACCATTCTGGCACTATCTGATTCAGAATCAGAGGAAAAGGAACTTGATGATTTGGATAACCTGATTTGGGTAAGTTTTGTTGTCTTATTCATGTCGTTTCAGATAGCTTATGTTATGTTCTGAAGCACGTTAGGGATTTGAATGGTGAGGAATTATTTAAATTATCTTTCAGTTGCCTTTAACATATATTTTATATTTCATTCCTACTTTTAGCTGACATACAGCTATTAACTAAACTAATTCCAACAGAATTATGTTGGACAGGAAATAATCAGCGCTGATTGCTCCTCAAGTAATTGAATGGTAAAGTAACTCAGGAGGAGGGGGGGGATTGCAAGTGACAAGTACAGGTAGACAATGAAAAATGTCTCAGTGTATCAGTGTAACCAATATCGGGTTTCTTAAAATGGAAAGTTAAGGAGACAAAAGAAATGGCGACAGTATGCACCAGTCAGTATGCAGTCAGAACAATTTTTCAAAAAGGTGGATGTAGAGTTTAATAAATTAACCTGTTAATTTAGCCCATTGTGAAACTTTTGCTCCGCTAACTGTCTCTCTGAGTGTTTAATGTATATTTTGGTGCTACTTTTAGCTGACGTACAGCTATTAGCTAAACTATTCCTACAGGATTATTTATTTGACAATTGAAACAACAATAAAATAATGAGGCAGTTTAGATGGGACAATTATTTGGCAGGTCATTTGCAGGACACTGTCATTTCTTACAGTGATACAAAAGTACATTTAACTTCACAATTGAGTTGTTTTAATGTTGTTTTTATTAATTGTTTGTTTAGTTTCTTATTTGAAGTGTGTAGTTTCTCTGTTGTTATGTCTGCCTGTAAAGCGCTTTGAGAAAGCAACTTTTAAAGGCACTATATAAAATAAATTTATTATTATTATTGTATTATTATTAATGACAAATAAATGCACTTTAATAAGCGTTTTTTGATCAAGGATAACATTTGTTTGGATCCCGTTAACAGACAAGCCTTCAAAGTCAAAAGTCAAAGTCAAAGTCAAAGTTGTTTATTTGTCATATGCATCGAATGACATCACATCATCCTATGCAGAGAAATTCTTGTGACATGGCTCGACACATCTACACAGTGGGCTTAAAAAAAATTATATACAATATGAAGAAATTTTAAAACAATAACAATAGTAATAATATGTACTGGACAGTGATCTGGAGTGTACACAGCAGAAATAATGAATAATATAAATATGGCATGGAAATTCCTTTTTAAAGGTGCATTGAATGAGTGGATAAAGTGACCAGAGAATGACAGGGACTCAAGAAGTGATTTGTAATCAATGTTCCATGTTAAGCAGCCGAATGGCCTGCGGAAAGAAACTGTTTTTTAGTCTGGTAGTCCGTGATTTGATGCTCCGGTAACGTCTACCAG
>JACXGM010039442.1:0-10578 GCA_016801145.1 Umbra pygmaea
ATATACTAAATGGAGTATGCAGGTGTGGTGAATCATGATAATTGAGTCCGGGTATGGGAACTGTAGTTCTTAGGAGGTATGACTAGGGAAGCTGTAGTCCACAGGAAGTAGAACTGATAAATGGGAATTGTAGTTCTGAGCGGGATGGAATAGGGAAGTGGCAGTGTCCAGGGAAGGGGAATTGGGAATCGTTACAGCAAACACTGGAAACATCCAATGGTGGTGAATATTTATACAAGGCACTGTATATTAGGAGTTTGCCGTAAACCGGTACTGAGAGAATTCAATTCTATTAAAATATTTGAAACATTAACTTTTTCGATTGGAACTATAAAAATAACAATTTTAGTGTTATTCAGATGTTTGATTATTGCTAATTGAATTTTTAAATTATTAAATGAAAGCCAAATATACATGACCTGATTGATCAGCTAAAAGGGGCAATAAGGGTTATTGAATAATTGTCTGAGTAAAAAGAAACATGCCATAAAAAAGGATATAATAAATAATATTGTATATTACATACAGTGTACTCGAGTTTGAAGTAAGATCAAACTCGATTACAATAGATTATTTTCTAATGAAACATGATTGTTGTATTTTGCCGTGGTTTCGATTTGGTATTGATACTGAGGTACCAAAGCAAGTATCGGTATCTACGTCTAAATGTTGTTATCAGACCAACCCTACTGTAAATACAGTCCAGCTCATAAGTTTACATACCCTGGCAGAAATTGTAAGATGTGTACTATTTTTTAAATTGCCCCGTTCAGCATCTATATGGCTTTCAGTCTTTTGTGATAGCTGTGGATGAGGCTTGTTTATTTTCTCCTTTGGTAAACCTCCCCGTTCCTCTTGGCAAAAAGCCTCCAAGTTCCGTACATTCTTAGGTTGTCTTGCATGAACTGTAGGCTTCAGATCTCCTCAAAGGGGCTCAATTATATTGAGTTCAGGAGAATGTGATGGCCCCTCAAAAACCTTTACTTTTTTTCTACTGTAGCCACTGAAGGGTCGACTTGGCCTTGTGTTTTGGGTCATTGTCATGTTGGAAAGTGCAAGTGCTTCCCATGCACTGCTCAGAGCTGATAAATGCAAAATAATCTCCAATATTCTCTGATAACATGCTGCATTCATCTTGACATTTATTTTGACTAAATTCCCTGTGCCGCTGAAGCTCACACACCCATAACATCAGAGATCCATCTCCATGCTTCACAGTAGGGATGTTGAACTTTTCTTCATACATCTTGTGGACTCCTCTCCAAACATAGTGTTTATGATTGTGGCCATAAAGTGAGATTTTGGTCTTATCACTCCAAATTACTTTGATCCAGCAGTTTTGAGCCTAGTCTATGTGCTGTTTGGCATATTGCAAGTGGCCTGTTTTGTGGCATTGGCGCATTAACAGTTTTTTGTCAACTCAACCACACAGTCCATTATTTTTAACTTACCTCCATATTGTGTATTTTGAAACAGCCACACCACATTTTGCAGAGAAGCCTGTTTCAGATGAAGTTTGTTTGTTGGTGTTTCTTTGCATCCTGACCAATTTTCCTGAAAGTTGTGGCTTAAATCTTCATTGGTCTTCCTGAACTTTCCACTTCTTTACCAGAGTTGGGACATTACTGAATGTTTTTTCTTTTTTCAAATCTTTGGATATCTATTTATATTCTTTTCAGGATTTATGAAGTTCAACTACCTTTTTCACAGGTCCTTTCACAGTTACAGGTCATCCGGAAAGTATTCACAGCGCTCCACTTTTTACACATTTTGTTATTATTCCGAAATTGATTAAATTAATTATTTCCCTCAAAATTCTACAAACACTACCCCATAATGACAATGTGAAAGAAGTGTCTTTGAAATCTTAGCAAATTTATTAAAAATAAAAAACAAAAAAGCACATGTACAGGTACATAATTATTCACATCCTTTGCCATGACACACAAAATTGAGCTCAATTGAGCATCCTGTTTCCACTGATCATCCTTGAGATGTTTCCACAAACAGATTGGAGTCCACATGTGGTAAATCCAATTGATTGGACATGATTTGGAAAGGCACACACCTGTCTATATAAGGTCCAAAAGTTAACAGTGCATGTCAGAGCACAAACTAAGCCATAAAGTCCATGGAATTGTCTGTAGACCTCACAGACAGGATTGTATCGAGGCACAGATCTAAGAAAGGGTACAGAAAAAAAAATCTGCAGCATTGAAGATTCCGATGAGCACAGTGGCCTCCATCATCTGTAACTGGAAGAAGTTTGGAACCACCTGATGTGGCTGTAATCCTTCTTCTGATAATGCAGTCGTGAGGGACTAAAAACCTAGAGATAAAGAACTACTGTGACGTGCTAAAGATCCAGGTTTTAATCCTTTATTATTCCACCATTACATTACAAGTAGCACTGCAGTAATATACAGTATATGTTGCTAAAGATCCCATCTCGCCTGCATACACTAAAGATGGGTAATGGTCCTTCACCTCCCCTAAAGGGATATTTCAGTCATTCTCAGGTTAGACCTCATTTTCCATGAGACACTTTAAAACATGTGTCGGCCATGTCCATCCACTGCATTATATTGCTTGTGCATTCAACTAGACAGCCAAATAAATCTCTAAACTTTTTGGAGGATGCTTCAACACGAAAGGTATGTGGGAAAAAGATCTAACATGCTATAATCTTAAAAATCCCTCAAAATGTTATTGATGTAATTAATGTTTCTCTCTTGAATTAAAAATGATCGACACAATATAACCTACTCTGTCTCATATTTTAAAACAGCAGAGTAAAAACAACTATTTAAACATTCCAATATGTTTTCTAACTTTTGTTTTTATATGGTAGCCTAAGATCATTCAAGCTTTCCAGTATTATTTTACAGATTACAGTACAGTAGTAACAGAAACTATGTTAAAAACAGTGAAAAATCCCACGCACGCACTGCACAATTGGGGCCTCAATAAGGAACCATCAGATACAATATGAACTGCATCCACTATGATAAAAAGTGGATTGAAGAACATTCCTACATTGAGTGCTAAATCAATATCAATAGTAATTTGGTCATATAAGAGCACATCTGCTTACAAAATCCTGAAATTTACATTAGCACAAAATGGTAGCACTGATTGCAAAATGTCAGTGCAGACTTCTCCTGCTCCATACATCTCCGAAAGAGCAAAGGTGCTGCATCTAATTGTCTGTCCAGCTGGACGACATATGTGGTGACAAGGTATCTTCATGACTTATGGACACTCACAGCACAACCCAGTTCTGTTATAAGGCCTAACGAGCAGGAATATAAATTAAGACTTCATCAGACTGTGACTGACCCAACGTAAACCATCCTAATAGCCATAAAATGTAGAGGATAAGCCAAATTATCAAGCACATGTTGACTTTATGATTATGGCATGCACAAGACCGGTAGCGTAGGCTACTTGGAAGCTCATTAGACAGCAGCTGTTCAATGACAGACAGCCGGCATCCTGGATCTCAATAAGGTGATTCTCTCTGAATCTAGGAGAGGAAGCCCTGGAACTCCTCAAGAGGTAGTGCTTTAGACTTTCCATCTACGCTTGCTGTCCCTGGATACTCTAGCTATTATTATAACCCTGTTTATAGTCAGTGTCTGTGTTTTGTTTAAGTTAATAATAAGCATTTAGAAAGAGTGAACCCTTATAAATCATTGCTGACAGCAACTATGAGCTGTCTATATTGATGAAACATCTAGGTCCGGGACAGCACGCTACATAGTCATAGTGATGTGTTATTTCTGGTGTTGGTTTCCAGCATTGCCCAATGTCTGTCCCTTATACCCACCTCAATTAGATTGTTTTCTGTACAACTGACATTTTGAACCCAATTTTAGGGTAAGCTAGCTAAGTACCATTTCTGTTGTAATGTGGAAACTGCACATCAAGCATGACATATGACATCAGAAGCAGTCAGAAGTGTTTTTAGAAATTCCCGAGTCAACTTATCTCTGAAGTCATCTGGGTCAATGTGTTTTAGAGCACTTTTACTCACCTCCTGACCTCAGCTGCCTGTTGGAGTAGCTAGAGCAATGAAATCAGGACATCCCGGCTGAAAATGCCCCCTCTGATCTGGTGATGTAAGTCAATTTTCTTTATCTGTATGGCTTTCCTACACAAGATGGCTTTAAACCAATCTGGGAGTCCACATAGTACTGTACCTGTATTTTCAAACACTTCTTTGAACATAGGTCATACAATTAGAAAAAGAATTCTTAAAGGTGCACTGTATTGTAATCTTAAAAAAAATCCATATTCATTAGCTTAATAGAAATTGCAAATGAAGGGCGGATAAATGAGAACAACAAATATTGCTTTATCACCACCATGCTGAATGCTAAATTTCCTTATGACACCAACAATTTCTTTCATTTCTAAAACCAAAAATTTCTATAACTTTAAGAAAATAGACATTGCGTGCACATATACAAATAATTGTATACATATACAAATAACTGCTAGCCAAATAAAGTATTTTTCCCCCTATACTCACTGGGGCCACATTTTGGGACCATGGCAAGTGTAGTGAGGTTCCAAATTTCTTGCAGTCCTCAATAACATAGTAAATTAGTGTATTGGCAAGATATTCAGATGGGTGGCCTGTTAAATAATCTCTGCTATGCCAAAATTATTTTCTAAATTGTATTTTCGAGGAACAAAAAATACGGTGCAATAAATAAAACAAAGAAAATTCCTTCTGATTTTCTTCTATCACTTGATGACAACTGCTGATGTAAAAACTGGTTTGTAAAAATAAATCACATTAATTGAATTCACGTTTTGATAACCTTTTTTACACCCAGTCCTTAGGGTTCAGTCAGAAATGTGGAGGAGCAGATGACTCAAATTGATGCCGTGGCACAGGAAGTAGACTCATCTTCCCAGGAACTACTCCGCTGGAGCCTCAGCTTCCCCCTGTCCCACTCGAGCAGACGGACCTCTTCCTGTCCCTTCCACCAAAAGTAGCGGAGAGTGGCCGGAAGGGGCCCCCTGCGTGCTGCATGTCCCTAGCCTCATCATCTGGCAGTTATCAAGGTAAATTAGAAGAACACATGCTCTGAGCACCCAGGCTCTGCAGCCCTTTTTCTCACTGCAGCAGAACAAAAGCCGCTCAGAGCAGGATGCTCAAGTAGCTCTTAAAAGGGGCAGCAGGACGTCTGGCCTGAGGGGTAGGTCTTTACCCACAGGACAATGAAGAGGGCCTTCATTCAATAACCCCCTCTACCCACAATCGCTCACCTTTGTCTCATGTGAACTGTTTTGAGTGCATGAGGAAGGTAAAAACAAAAAAGCCAGCGCTGTGGACAGGATTTAGGGGAAAAGATAATGGGTACAATGTGGGCAGGGCAAATAGGAGGAGGAATGCTCTAGAACTTCACATTTAGGAACAACATATGGCCCTAATGAGCCATGAGCCATTACTGAGAGAACAAGAGTCTAAGTGAAATAAACAAGCCAACTTAGCCTTGATCATGACTGGACATCCTAGATAAACATTATTACAAAAGTGACGTTCCTTTCAAAGCTGGAGGGCTATGACGTTCAGGTTTTAATCATTTTAACTCCTTAGTGACTCAATCTGATGTTACCTCAAGTCAGAATCACTCATAAACTCCTTGTAGACATGTACTAGTACTACTACTAACATCGACATCCAGTTAATTACATTTAATGACTTTTCCAGCACCTGGTTCTTTACTATGTCAAAGTCAAGTAACAAAGTGTGTAGCAGAATGACTGATGATTTAGCTGTGCATAATGGCAGTTTCAGTCTGTATCGCTGTGTTTAACTGAAGGATATTGCACCTGGCCTGCCCACTCGATCTTCATTCGTATCGTAGTGTATTTAGGCTAGTCATCACCCTCCCTGATCACCCAAGGTTGTTCATCAACATCAACTGGTGTCTGACAGCTTTATGTATGCTGGGATCAGACACGCAGAGCCACATCCCCCGGAAAAGGGAGATGGGAATCCACACTAGCCACCCACTTTCACGACCCCCATCCTTTCTCATACCACTGCTGGATGTTCAGCTGAGAGTGAGAGAGGATGGTGGAGGTAGATGCACTTCCTAGAAAGGAAAAAAAGACAGTCCCATTACATCTCCGATTAAGTGTCCTGATAACTTCACCAGCTTCCTGGTCTTCTCACTCCAAACCTTTCCTTCTCTTTAAGCAACCAATATTTCTCTCTCTCTTCCTCTCTTCAACACTCTCTCTTTCAGCTACCTCCTTTCTCTCCTCACTCTCAAACCTGCAAAGGCCATCAGAATGGGGGGGGTGAGCATCCCGCATTCCTCATCCTGACACACCCACAACTGAAAAATAATCTGCCTTAACAAAGGAGAGACAGCTGCTCTGGAGAGAGTGAACCTAATCTGATGACCCAGGCTGCTGTCTTTAAACAGGTCTGCTGAAGTATCGCATACTGTCTCTCTGGGGTTTCCTAAGGAAACACTTCCTGCCTGCACTACAAGCAAACGCTGGATGAGAATGTCCCTCAGCCTCCACTCACTTGCCCGGGGAAGTGAACTTTCTGGTTTCCTTGTGCGAGGCGAAACGTATTTCATGACTTAAGACCTCTAATACTGGGAATCCATCTCTGCCGTTCCCCTTTGACCACTGCTAACTGTTCTGGGATCTGTGGATGAGTGCAAGCTTGTCAGTCATATGATGGGAGATTGACTGCTGTCATGTAAAACTGCAGAGAACAGAAATTAAATAGAAGAAATGCCTGTTAATGTTCGTTGCATTATTGCCAAGTTAAGCTTGTCTGTCACAAATCGGTTATTCCACGAGGCAGCACTGACCCAAGGATACACCGATTGGGTTAGGACCTCTCATTAACACTGACCCACAGAAAGAGACGGATCGGTTTCACAGCTGTCTTCTCCAAGATTACTTTTTGGAGTCTACAATATGGACACTCTTCCTGTGTCCCAAATGTATGTGTTTATTCTTGCCTTACTTTACATGACATGTTGACTGGGAACTTGTATACAGCAATGACCTCAATCATTGTGGCAGGAAAATCAACAAAGAACGAGCCCTTGGAACCATTAACTAAAACCATGCACAATTATAGCAACAAACCAATGTTCTCAGGTTATTCGCAGATAAAAATTACATTCTATAAATTATACATTCTAAAGTCTCAACTGGTGAATTACTATATCTTCTGAGATGTTTAGAGTGGGGTGTGGGTTGGCCTGCAACGGCTGCTCAGATGTCATCTAAGTGGAATCATCCATCATGCCAGTTGTTCCCATGAGTCTGAGGTCAGTCACTAAGCACCCTTGTGTGAAGGAGAGGTGAGCCTGCAGCGCCACTGGCCTTTGCCACTCCTCAACCTTTTCCTCAGCTGAAAGAGCTGGGTTACACAAAGCCCTGCCTCTTATTTTAGGATGCCATTAATATGGCTGATGCTCAGCTAATGGGGCCTGAACAGATGCAGGTATGATCACATTCAGATGGGTTTCCTGTCCCAAACAGCCAAGAAAGGCATTGAGAACACACTGGCCCTTATCAGGAGTCTTCTGTTTAACATTGCAAATGTAAACTTGTCTAGCCACACGAAAAGTGACAAACACACCTTCGGACATCCAGCACTCATAACGGTATCTTCAACACATCCACTGAATGCTTGCATTAGTGGTTGTTCTCTTCTGTCGTGTTTGGACATTCACCTGTTTCTAAATGCAACGCTAACTAATATATTGGGCTGCATGGTGGTTAATTGCCTGTGTTGCCCTTAGCGCTGATTCATAGAAAACCTTGTGTTTAATAGAGCCCAATTTGTTTGAAGTCGCCCCATCACCTATCCTGAGGTAAACACCAGACTCCTGCTAGCCCTGTGTTGCTATGATTGGTATCAGCTGTGTGAGGCACATTGGTGGACTGCTGAAGCCCTCCATGGCCAAGTACTACACACAGAGTTGGAGGACTTGGAAAATTTCCATCCCTTGCTTAAGCGATCACAGCTTGAAAGGCTGATGTCAGAGCATTAAAAAACAACACTTTAAACAGAAAGTGAAAACAGCTTGCGAGTGTGGTGGATGTCAACACAGTTATAGGAGATGAGACGAGATGCCTGGGGCACCGCCACTCAAAGCTTGGGGATGAAATGTGTTTGTGCTCTGCCGGATGAACCGGTCATTCATTTTTCCAGTCAACACTGACCGATATTCACAATTATGACTCTTCATTGCTTTGGACAACACAAATTAACCAAGTCACTAATTAATATAATTATTGAATTGCAAACTGCTAAACTCGACAACAGTCGTGGTCAAAAGTTCTGAGAATGAAATACGTATTGGTCTCCACAAAGCTTGTTGCTTCAGTGCTCATAGATGTTTTTGTCAGTAGTTATGGTATACTGAAGTGTAATTACAAGCATTCCAAAAGTGTCAAAGGCTTTTATTGACAATTACATTAAGTTTTTGCAAAATCAATATTTGCTGTGTTGACCCTTCTTTTTCAAGACCTCTGCAATCCACCCTGGCATGCTGTCAATTATTTTCTGGGCCACATCCTGACTGATGGCAGCCCATTTCTGCATGATCAATGCTTTCAGTTTGTCAGAATTTGTGGGTTTTTGTTAATCAACCACAAGTTCTCAATGGGATTAAAATTTCAATGTTTTGTTCCCCAAGCCACTTACACTTTTGCGTTATGGCAAGGCACTCCATCCTGCTGGAAACATAGGTGGAAATCCCAGGGGGACGGAAGGGACACAAAAATAGGGTTTGTCCCCCCCAATGTATCACTGTATTCATAAAAATGCAATTTTAATAATATTAATAATATTCAATAAAAGCCTGATTGAAGACACTTAAGCACATTTTTAAGTTCCAAAAGATTGCAACCCCCTGGCTCTTGCCTCACAATGGTTTGATCCACTGCCTCCAGCCCAGCCCTCATTAGTTGCTCATAGAGCAGTGTTGCCATGTCCGCGGTTTTCTAGCCAAATTGGGCGATTTTTAAATCAGTTTGGCGGTAGAAAATATATTGGTCGCGGGTTGCGTTTTTTTGGGCAGTTTTTGAACAACCACAGCTGCAGCATTTTCCTTTAAATAAATAAATGTGACCAAGGCTGTACGTTGCAGCCTGTGCCAGGTGTGGGAGGAGCTGCTGCGTGTGATGTGTATTAAAGAGAGGGTGAGAGTAGATCTGTTTGAGAGAGAGAGACTGCTACGTGCATACTCAGGTGTGGGAGGAGCTAATGTGTGTGATGTGTATTAAAGAGAGGGAGAGAGTAGATCGTTTTGAGAGAGAGAGACTGCTACGTGCATATTCAGGTGTGGGAGGAGCTAATGTGTGTGATGTGTATTAAAGAGAGGGAGAGAGTAGATCGTTTTGAGAGAGAGAGACTGCTACGTGCATATTCAGGGCGAACGGAACAGAAAAATGCGACATGTGCACAAATGGCTCAAACGTCATGATAATTGATGTAATTGGTTTAGTGCCTACAAAACTGATTAAGTAAAAAGCTTTATTTTGCACCATAATTTAATTTTGATGGTTCTTCAGACCAGAACATTCATCAGAAAGTAGAAATCAGAGAGAGTATCACAATATGCTATGGAAACGTGAGAAAGAAAAAAAACCTGTTTATGAAGACAAATCATGTTTACTAGCATACTAGACACCTAAACAACATTTAATTTTCTGAATGTCAGGAAAATGGACAAAATATGGAAGAATATATTGCAAAGACTAGGAAAAAGAAAAGGGTTTAATGGAATGGATTTGGAGCATCCCAGCAGATGACAGTAAAGCACCATAAGCTTATGTGATAGCAAAAAGTTTACTTTTTTTTAAACACTAACAAATAATAATAAACTAATTTGTATTTCTGATTAAAAAAGTAAAGTGTTGCAGTAAACACCATGAGAAAAGTGCTGTGGATATAGATGAACAGCAAGTTGAGTTATTGTCAAAAGTTCAGTTATTGTCAAGTTGCGATACATCTGTACTCTCATTCTTGCTGATCCTCAAACTCATTCCTGATCATCTTTGTATTTGTATTTGTCTTGCTCACTGTACGTGGAGATAATTAAAGGCAAGATATAGCTAACCATGTTGTGGTATGAACAAACACATTTTTAGAAATTAATAGAATAGGGTAAAGAAAATAACATTTAAATATACATTGTGGAAACAAGTATTGGAGTTATTAACTCAGTAGCGATGTAAACAAATTGGGCTAGTTTTAAGGCATTTTGGGCTGTTTTTGAGCAGTCATTGGGCTAGTATTTTCTGGTTGACCTGGCAACCCTGTCATACAGGTACAGTGCGTGCATGGAAATTGATTGGGCCTTTCTCATTCTGTGTTTTTGTCTGTACTTGTGTTCTTGTGTTCTTGTGAAACGTCATCTTTTGTGGCCCAAGTACTGTCCCAATACACAAGTTTGCATTTTGGCAAGAACGGTTAAAGATCCCGGAAGTGTTCTTGAAACGCCCATTTTACCGAGGATGCATCGGTTGGTAACTTGTGTGAACTTGACCGCAGAAATAGCCCAGCATTCATTTCGG
>JACXGM010039443.1:0-10586 GCA_016801145.1 Umbra pygmaea
TGTGTGTTGGAATGTGATTATGTTACCATTGGTGGTCTTGCTGTAATGGGACCAAACGGGGATGGTAGGTTCATCTTGTTCATCAGATGAAGGACCTGTGGAATGCAGTTCCAGGCCACACATACATGTTTAAAACCCATGACAACCTCAAGCTCTAATTAAATCATTTACTAAAATGTCTTGCTGGATTTGCTTGACTGTGCTTGTGCTTCACTGTGGAGACACACAATTGGAACTAAACAGATTATGTCTGCAGTATTTAACAATAAACTATACTGTGGGTGGTGGGTAGTGAGTGACAGTGTCTACATGGTTAGGGCAATGACAAAACACACTAGCGCTACCAAGAGACCAGTCTGAAGTACTGCATTTGTAAATGGTTCCCAGAGAATAAGACGGCCAGCCCAGCTGCAACAAGAGAATAGTAAAACCTCTAACCCTCTCCTCAGGGACCCCCAGACATTTCTGTTTTGATGAATCCCTGAACAGGCACACCTGATTAGGCTTATCAGCGATCAGTCATCAAGCCTTTCATTAATTAATCAGGTATGCCTGTTCAGGGCCACAACAAAACTCTGGAACATCTGTGAGTCTCTGAAGGAAGGGTTAACAAACTCTGCTCTAACTCCACTTAATTTTGACCATTTGATTTGAGGTGCAATAAAAAATATAGGGTGGACTAGGGAGTTCCAGCATTACAGTCAGCAAAAACTCTACGCCATGTCTTTCCCCATAGTCTCTAACACATACGGTATGAAAATGTCTGAAATATTGCAGTAATAAACAAAACAAAAACATTGTTAATTATTGGTAGGGATGCACCAATGAATGTCTAAAACAGGGTTTTGATTCATTTTTAATATGCAAAACCTAATGTGTACACAAATAAACTCAGGTAAAGCTGGCAAAATGCAATTTCATCTTATAATAACTGTTTGACAAAAAAAAATTGGAATACAGAGCCACTATATATATTTTGAGTTTGTAGTCAGGAGACTACAAAACAGCATTGAATCAACAATGTGATTCTTTTCAATTAACTCTGCAAAAAGTCCTAAACTCAGTTTGTATTAGCATTTTTTGTGTGGTGTTTTTGTTTACGTGTACGTTCACATGCCCAGGGACTGCAGATGTTGGCTAATCTGGAACAATGCACATTTCTCATGTGTATTGAGATGAGTGCTGTGTGATATAGACAAAGAAATACGAAATGAGATTTGTTTTTTACAATGTATTGTGTGATTTCCAATTGATTTAGATCAAAACACTTGGGTGAAATGTTGGATTCATACAAACACAACTGACTTATTGAGAGTGGAAATGGGAAGCAGATTTGATGTTGTTTGGAACAATTTGTTGAGTATATTTGATTTAACAGCCAACACATATAAAGGGAATGTAGAAGCGAGAAGGAGGACCAGTGCTGCTTAAATGACAAGACAAGGCTTGGTGTATTGACATAAACCAAAAGAGCAAAACAAAAGCCTGGAGTCAACTTTAAAACTGGCATCCCACAGCTGAGAAGTGTTTGAAAATATTGCATGCTCCTACAAAATGGATATTGCAAATGTCAATATTGCATTTACAATGTACATTTGATTTAGAGTGCAGCTCCAACAGTGAGTTGGGATTTGTTGTACATTCCCTGTTCAAATACACCCTACCAACTATACTTTTTCAAGTCAGTTTCAAAGCAAACACATTTTGGGTCAAATGTGTAAAAATATATACTTTTTGTCATGTTTGTCAATGAGAGGGTGGTGAGGACTGTAGGAAATAGCATGTGCTTCATTCCCTACCTTCTGTCTTATCTTTTCTCAAAACCCAAAGGAAAAAAAGAGGACTGACTGACCAACAGAACGAGCTAATACTGTACCTATAGTATGACCAACTAGCAACCTTTATCCCCTCTCCTCATGTTTCAACATGATTTCCCCACTTTATTGAGTGATGACAAAATAGTTTTATATTTACAAACTGACATTTTCATTTTACTACCCTGATATGGTTTCTGCCTGATACAATATAAATAACACTTGAATATAAACTAGTCACCTGTAGGATACTGGCCTAACTCTTATCAATAGTACCTGCCAAACCTGTTCGCTAACCTCTTACAGTATCAACAGTTATCTCAACAACAATCATTTTGACATATTGATTTATGACTTTCTTTTCACAGTGGGCAGTTAATATTTTATGAATTAATTGTTAATATATTAATAGTTACATTGGCAAAATTCTACTTGGAAGAGACAGGAAGACTTGGCATTGCACATAAATAATGATAGACATTCCACATGGTACTGCATTTTATATTCAGTAAAATAATATTAAGACTAACAAATGTGTAATAAATGTGATGAATTTTAGTGCTTTATGTCAATTTCTGCTTGCCAACTCTATAAAGTATCATTGTAGGAGATGGAATTAATGTATGGTTTAATTCATCTAATTAACTTATATAGGTACACATTATATTTCTCCTATTGAAACTCATAATGTACTCCAATAAAAACAAATGGCAAAAATAGTTTAAAAAAAATATTTAGCAATTGCTCCAAAAATTTATAATTGTATCATAGTTTAAAGAAGGCACATAGATTTGTTTTTGTTAACATGTGTTTTTCTTTTAGGTTTACATACAAACAAGTAACTGTATAATAAAAACACAGAGCAGAGAGAGAGATGAAAAATAATGACTGTATTAATACATTTCCCAGCAGGATCTTATAAACAAATAAACCCAGATCACAGCAGGACGCACTCACCTGAACGTAAAATTTTGGTACACTCAAAAGGGCATGTGTTATGTTTGTCAGTATCCCATTTGAAGGAGGTGGATATAAATATTTCAGACTAGGATTTGTTTGAAATTTCAACCTGCAGGGAAAGGCACAACAAAGAGTGCATTAAGTAGTGTACATAAGATGTCAGCCACCTAAGAATGTACACTCGCCTGACTCGTAAAATAATACCAGTAACAAAATAAGTCAAAATAATAGGGCAGCATACATTTTGTAAGCAATCCAATAAGGTGTAGAAACAATTTGACTGCCTATTTCCTTACAAAAATATCAACCTGCACAGCATGCCACCAACATACACAGTACTCAATACCCCCTTCCTATTCAGGGACAATGGGACCAGAATGCTATGTCAGCATCTGTGTAATGACTAAGGTCTGTACTAAGACCAAGCCATGGGGCCTGTCATTTTACTTGAGTCTATTTACACTGTGTATAAGGGCATTTTAATTAACAATGTAAATGTGTTAAAAGTAAGATTTTGTTGTTAAATGTGGAGGACATATCCGCAGACCGATTTCCCATCGTCAGAATATGGTTGATGGTAGTCTTACCGTGACAATTCCCAATACAAAGCAATACAATAATCAACAATTCCTTATGACAAGCATTTTAACCAATAATAACAATGCTTGTATGGATTTCCAGCAAAGGACATCATATTTTAACTCAAAATTACAAATGTATTGGCTCACAGAATAAACAATCAAAATATACATGTTGTGTACCTATTGTACATATTGGTGTAGTGTGTGTAAGAAAGCAAAGAAATTAGGCAAATAAAAGTAATTTTTTCACTTACAAATGACAAGCATTTTGGCAAAATGGAGCATATTAGCAAATTTATTTTCCATACAGAAGTATTAAAGGTACAGTGAATGTTTTCTTCAAGCATTTTAAAGGTTTGTTAGACAGGAAAGTGGGGAAATGCAGAGGACAGCATTTGCTGAAAGTGATTTGGGCCAGTTTCAAACCCATGTTGCAACAGTACATAAGGGGCAGCTTTTAGAACAATCCGGAAACATCCTTGGCCAAGTGAATTGGACTAAGATATTCAAAAGATTTGGTCCCATGAAAATTAAGATCTTTGTCCATAATATGTCTATGAGCACATGCACATTTCTAATCCCGGTCGTATGAAGTTATTAGACTATAATATTATATATTTATTACAATTGACTGGTACTGTTATATAAACTGTATTTCTGTCAAATATTAGCATGTGTTACTTTATATATTTTTCTTCAGTTGTAAATAATTGACTGACACATTTCTGCTAAAATAGCACTTGAATGTGATTGGTAGGCATCTTCCCATAGTGGCATTCCTACCTCAGCCCTGAGTGTCTTTATCAAAGCCACCTGGTAGCCTGACCAGCAGGAGCAGACGGCCTGTCACTGCTTATGTCACTGCTGAGCACCACTCCACTGACCTGTCACTACTGAGGTGCTCATCCACACACCTGTGGTTATAATTGGACATAAAACTGCTGACAGCTCCAGCTGAGACTCAGTCCCTCTCCCGCAGGCAGGCACGCACGCACGCACTCACACAGCGTCACTGACAAGACACACACAAACACACAGGCTCAGAAACTTACCCGAGTTTAGGCGCAACACCTGTCTCTATTAAGGGTACACTTGGCTCCTTCACTTCTTTTTTCTTCTTCACATCTTTGCCATCTGTTGCACTGGAAAAATAAAGGGCTTAATACAGACCAGACTGTTGTTGTTTAGATGCTTGACATTTGACCCTCTAACCTATTTGAGGTTAATTACCTGTCTGACACAGGTGGCTCTTTCAGAACTGTCACTTGTTCTTGGTCTTTAGCAAACTCCACCACAAGGGTATGGTTGAGAATCTGTAGTTGGTGAAGCCTTTTCAAAGCCTGCCAGGGAGGAGGGATTGCAAAATCTACTACTACTTCCACTCTATATCATGTAATATAATAAACGACACAAAAGAAGTCAGCCTACCTTCGCTGCAGACTTTTCACTGCCAAACGTAGCAAAAGCCGTGTGTCTCTGCAGGATTTCATTGAATTATGGTGTTAAGTGTTGTAACATTAAATATAAAAAAGGAATATACATTAATTGATTGTACAGTGCTTCATTAGTGTGCACTACCAGTCAAACCTTTTAGAACACCAAGGGATTTTTATGTTGATAATAAAACATACCAAGTTGTAGGGCTGGGCGATATGGCCAAAAAATTATATCACGATATAAAATATATGAAATATATATAGGACCTGCTGTGACTTGATTACATCAAAGTGTATAATTTGCTGTAGAAACATAAACAATACATACAAAAAAATATTGATTGACCTTGTTATATTTCTGTTTAGAAGCAATATAAAAATACTCCTCATTTGTTGGATGTTTCTTTGTTTCAAAACAAAACCAGCTGTTATCGCGATATGTCGATATGGGATATTCTTCTCGATATTATTTTCAAAAACGATATAAATATTGAATTATCGCCCAGCCCTACCAAGTTGAGATTAAATTGATTACAATACATATCCAAGACATTACCAATGTTGCAAATGTCTATCACTGTTGAAAATGAAAAAGCAAAACGTGCAGCAGCCATTGATGATGAAACATTTACCTCATCCATAATTAATCATGTTTTGACTATCATTTCTAATTATTTTAATGGCACCTTGGTGAAAGAAGGAATCACTTTCTATCAAAACAGGTAGACATTCCTGGGAGTTCTAAAACTAGTGTACGTTTAAGTGTGTATATTCTTATAGATATTTTCCTAGACTTGGTGGTAGGTAATCCAGTCTAATGTACCAGTAGTCCTTTATCAGATAACACTCTGACTGCTGCTGCTCCAAAGTACTTCAGCAGGTCCTCCTTCTCATCGAGGGATAGGTCAGCAGGTAGGTGACGGATGAGCAGGGTTCGACTCATCCTCGACTGGACCAACTTCTCATCCTCACCAGCCATATTTCTATCAATGAACACATATAATGTACATGTTTGTAGTTCAGCAGCTCTTATCATGACTTAGGGTTAAAAGTTGTGCTAAGGTCCGATTGCAAGTTATATGATATGATCTAGCTACGTTTGGGTCAGATGCCATAACCATTAGGATATCTGCTGCCCCACACCTTGATTGTTGCTAACATAAACCAGAAATACAAACTGAAGGAAGTCAAGAGGGCACACAGGTTACAGCTCTACTCCCTGTTAAAGCCAGCAGTGTGACAAAAACACATAAGACTGAACAGCAAGAAGGTATGTCAGACAGACTTTTAGAATTGCATTATATTGGCAAGGCCATTCTGGTCTAATTATTGCCCCATCTTAGGGCTTATTATCAGTCATCCCCTCCAGAGTGCTGATTAAACCCTGATTAAATATCACTAACTACATATAATTTATTAATGTTAGGTTTTATGTTAACAAAGGTGTTTACTAGAAGTGAAACACATAAATTACACCTAGCAACCCAATCATATGCTCCAAAAAGTTACAAACAGTGATGGCCCGCTCAACACTGTTTCAATGTTTTCGACACTCACTGCATGGGATCAACGTATTGAGACGAGTTCCAAAAACACTTCTGGTCACATGACAAAGTGTATCGAAACACTTTGTCATGTGATATTGAATGATACCCGTGTTGCAACTGTCAAAAGACACTGATGTATCGGGTATAAAATGAGGCATCAAAAACAAAAATTTTGACTGCGTGAGACCTTGGCTGAGAGATTTGTGAGAGTATTGAGAAATTGAGCCATCGGACAACATGGACCAATGACATCTGAGGTTTTGCCAATGCTATGGTTGAAGTTCAACGGTACCTAGCAGATGCATACGGAGCAAGAGTGAAAGACCCATTGGTGTACTGGGTCAAAAATGCAGGGGTCTTTCCTCACCAATATAAACTTGCAACGGTCCATTTAACCATCCCTGCAACTTCAGTGCCATGAAAGATATTTTTTTCCAAGGCTGGCCAGGTGGTAGAAAACAATATGAATTGCCTGAGCCCTGGCATTGTGGAAAAAAATATTCTTTCTACGTAAAAAAAAAGACAATACCTTCCCCCTCACAAGTTCTTTCACAAGCACTACTTCATAAAACAAATAAATTAAATATCAATGTACTGCACTGTCCAAAAGTTGCAACATTATATGTACCAACAACACAAAAGCAGTCACTACAAATCCACTCACTTAAACGTAGGTATTTCCAAAGCACAATAGCAATTTCACACTTTAGGAACACTTTTGAGACTTATATTTTGGCTGAAGAGTTTTATTCTTAGTCTCATCAGAGAAGTTCACATAAGTTTGATGTTTTGGAAACACTCCAAATCAAGATGATTATATGACATCATTGTATGACATTATGTGGGTTATTAACAATTGGTCAATAACGTACAGTGTTGACAAATTACAATTATCAACCCGTTTCGAAACTATGCAGTTTGTGGTGAATGACGTGAATAATCCAGTCCGGGCACACAAGAGTCTGTCTAACCAAGGTGGAACTGTTGATGTGTGCCATAATTGAATTTGTCAGGCGATAACTGTCGAGAAAGGTTTCGAGCGATTCAAAAGACTCAACCCAAATGTTTCAATTGTTTCTGTGTTTCGGAAAGCCTCGTTTTGCGCATCACTACAGTACTACTTACAAACGCAATAACTTATATAGACGCTTTAAAGGACTTCTACAATGTGCATGAGTAGACTCGCTATCATACCTGTCCGTACTCAGTAAGTAAGAAACCAAAGTCCGAATTTAAAAGCGAGTGTTGTTGATGACATAGAGCAAATATTGGGCACACATATGACACATTACACCGGCTCGACGACACCATTTCAGCACATTTTCGAATTGTGTGTAGCTAACTAGCTAGCAAACATTGATGTTTGCAGCTAACTAGCTTAGCTATACTAATATAGTTGTCGTAAGTATATGATTAAAACGTGGAGGAATTCCGTGATATACCTTGTAGTTTTACATGCATTGGTTAATATAAATGAATAATTTGTTAGCATACCCGCTAGGCTCTGGTTCTGTTATGAAAGCATGAGAATGTAGGGGATGGGAAACCACTTCCGATAAAAATAATCGTTGATTGGATGTTGGTATGTTACCGCCTACCAGGAAGTTGGCTCATGGTGATGTCATAGGATCATCAATTTAATTTTTAAACTGTATTACTTTCAGTTCACCAGTAGATGTCAACATTATCAAGAAAATATTCCCTGACGTTCAGGAATTATTCAAGATGCAAGACCTTTTGAGTTGAAATCAATTTGATAGTATCTGTACCTGCCGATATATTTTTATTTCAGTGTCTAGATATGATTAAGATGCATATACACGAGAAGTAGTATTTCAATGATGTACACGAATAACTTAAAAATTAAATGTTATGAATATACATTTCTTTCACTTGCACATTCTCAATTTACCCCTGCCTCTCTCTCTGTCTTTCTCTCCCATTGTCCCTCTCATATCTTCTCTCTCACAGGCCTGCACAACTGCGATATGACCCCAAAAAACAAATTTAGTCAGGGCTAAACTGAATATCTGCTTTATTTGTCATTCTTGAGATTTCATTGTGGATATAGCAAAGCTTTAATGGCCAGTGTCATACACTCACCTAAAGGATTATTAGGAACACCATACTAATACTGTGTTTGACCCACTTTCGCCTTCAGAACTGCCTGAATTCTACGTGGCATTTATTCAACAAGGTGCTGAAAGCATTCTTTAGAAATTTTGGCCCATATTGATAGGATAGCATCTTCCAGTTGATGGAGATTTGTGGGATGCACATCCAGGGCACAAAGCTCCCGTTCCACCACATTCCAAAGATGCTCTATTGGGTTGAGATCTGGTGACTGGTGACTGTGGGGGCCATTTTAGTACAGGGAACTCATTGTCATGTTCAAGAAACCAATTTGAAATGATTCAAGCTTTGTGACATGGTGCATTATCCTGCTGGAAGTAGCCGTCAGAGGATGGGTACATGGTGGCCATAAAGGGATGGATATGGTCAGAAACAATGCTCAGGTAGGCCGTGGCATTTAAACGATGCCCAATTGGCACTAAGGGGCATAAAGTGTGCCAAGAAAACATCCCCCAAACCATTACACCACCACCACCAGCCTGCATAGTGGTAACAAGGCATGATGGATCCATGTTCTCATTCTGTTTACGCTAAATTGTGACTCTACCATCTGAATGTCTCAACAGAGATCGAGACTCGTCAGACCAGGCAACATTTTTCCAGTCTTCAACTGTCCAATTTCGGTAAGCTCTTGCAAATTGTAGCCTCTTTTTCCTATTTGTAGTGGAGATGAGTGGTACCCGGTGGGGTCTTCTGCTGTTGTAGCACATCCGCCTCAAGGTTGTGCGTGTTGTGGCTTCACAAATGCTTTTCTGTATACCTCGGTTGAAACAAGTGGTTATTTCAGTCAAAGTTGCCCTTCTATCAGCTTAGGGGCATTTTCGCCCACAGGACTGCCGCATACTGGATGTTTTTCATTTTTCACACCATTCTTTGTAAATCCTAGAAATGGTTGTGCGTGAAAATCCCAGTAACTGAGCAGATTGTGAAATACTCAGACCGGCCCGTCTGGCACCAACAACCATGCCACGCACAAAATTGCTTAAATCACCTTTCTTTCCCACTTTGACATTCAGTTTGGAGTTCAGGAGATTGTCTTGACCAGGACCACACCCCTTAATGCATTGAAGCAACTGCCATGTGATTGGTTGAGTAGATCATTGCATTAAGGAGAAATTGAACGGGTGTTCCTAATAATCCTTTAGGTGAGTGTATATACCTTCTGGAAAAGGTGTGGCCAATATTTTTAGCAAAGAAATAAATAAGCATTATGACACAGCTACTCTATATGACAGCATATGTCTGACATAACATAGTTAAATGAAAAGTAATTTCAAATATAATATGGTTTAATATCTTTCACAGTCAAGTGTTTTGTAGATTTGGAATCAAATAAGTCTTTGCTATAAGATGAATAATTACAATGCAACATTCTGAGACATTGATTTTCATGCATGATGTAATAAAATATATACCAAAATATATGTTTAATTTTTAGTTACTGCTGTAACTTTTTGGAAAACTACAAATAACTACAAAAACAATGTTTTAGGACTAGTAAACGTTAGAAACTAACATTTCACAATATCTAACTAGAAACAAATGTACATTATGGACAAAATAATAATGCATGTTTTTGTGAATTGGTTATATTGCCCCTCTATTATTCCTGTGTTCAGTAAAAACAAATATAAAATAAAAAAACATAAAATTTGGGCCGACACAAGAAATTAATGGAAATGACTTAGTGCAGCTTTAATTATTGTAGAATACATGTACAATAAGAAGAATATCACTGTAAAAGCCATATTGGCATGCCCCCAGGTCTTGAGAACCAGCATGACAATGTTAGGTCAATAAAACACTGTGTTTATATTTTTTACTATTTCCTGATAAGTCAAAGTCAAAGTGGTTTATTTATCATATGCATTGAATAACATACATCATCCTATGCAGAGAAATTCTTTTTGACATGCCTCGGCGATTCTATGCAGTGGGCTTAAAAACAAGAATTACAACAATATAAGAATTTTAAAATAGTAATGACAATAGTAATAATAATAATAGTAATAATAATAATAATAATAAAACGCTATGTACTGAGCAGTGGTCTGGAAAATGTACAACAGTAGAAGTAGTAAATATTATAGAATTGGCATGGAAAATTGCTTTTAA
>JACXGM010039444.1:0-10578 GCA_016801145.1 Umbra pygmaea
TTTGTGTTTTTATTGTCTGAATTCACAATAGACTAAATGGAATTGATTTGTGTTTTTATTGTCTGAATTCACAATAGACTAAATGGAATTGGTTTGTGTTTTTATTGTCTGAATTCACAATAGACTAAATGGAATTGATTTGTGTTTTTATTGTCTGAATTCACAATAGACTAAATGGAATTGATTTGTGTTTTTATTGTCTGTGGGTTTGGAAGTGGATTTGACTTCACCCAGGCTAGTATAAGAGTACAGACAAACACACAGACAGGAAGAAAAAACATAGACAGACAGACAAATGGACAGATACAAACAGACAAATGAACAGATAGACAAATGGAAAGAGAAAGACAGACAGACAAATGGACAGAGACAGACAGACTAATGGACAGATAAGTGTGGGTAATGTATAGAGTATTAATTTTGCAAGCAAAACTCCATTAATTGTAATAACCTCAACCCTGAATAATCTTTTTAGCTCTGATGATTTTAAGACAAAAGTGGACATGTATATTGCTTGTGTTAAATTGACCAAAAGAAAACTCTTCATTGCTTGTTGTAGCATATATTGTATTACAGTATGGCTATGAGTAAAACAATGATTGTATACGTTCACAATGTCCACTGTGCCTCTGAAATGCCCCCTAAGAAAACGGCTATAGCATGTACCAGGGCAAGCCACCACTTACCGCATTTGTTTCTATCAAGAGCTTGAAAATGAATCCTCCATTTCTTTTCGCTGTCCCTTAGGTAGTTTAGAAACTCGTCATAATCTAAACGCCCGTCCTTGTTTCCGTCATATTTGTTAACAATTGCCTGCATGGAAAGTTCAAAGACGTTATAATCTATCTTTAAAATATGAATTTACATTACAACTGGATGTCGTCTAGCAGCTCGCCTGCTAAATCAATTCTAAAATTTGATTAAAACTATATGTTTACTTATTATAGCCTATCAGACTAAATAGGCTACCTGTGCCTTCTGATTCGCAGACTGAATGATGCCGATTTTTTCCATCTCATTATGAAGCTCCTCAACTGAAATTGACCCGTCCTTATTCTTGTCTAGTTTCAAAAACAGATTACGAAACTGGTCCATGATAATAAAAACATGTATTGACGATGAGAGCAATAATACAGTGCATATAGTAGCACCAATACTATTTTATATTAGCTTTAAATAAATAAATAAAATATGTATATATACCACAAAGGCAATGCGCTTTTATTACATGAACGCTGAGTCATAAGAAAGGAAAAGCCTCGTGTCTCCTCTTCAATGCGGTAGAAGGTATAAGCTCTTCTGCTCTTCAAGTGATGAATCGGTCTCATACTGTGAAATCCACCGGACATCAGGATGCAGATCTACCACTGTCCACCAGGTGGCGCTGGGGCAGCGCCAAATAAACCAGGCCAGTGTGGTTCAGTGTCTTTCCCTTGTTCAGAACAGGGATTGCATCAGAATCATGCCACAAATAAAAATAGACCATGACAACTTGACCTATGATATAAAACAAATCTGTATCTAACTCCCCGAACAATATTTCTCTGTTTGGTGACGTTGGGTTGGTAGGTACTGAAATGAGTCAACCTTGTCAGGTCAGAGGTCAAGCTTATGGTTTCAGAACACTGACCTGGTGGGATTGTCCAGATGTAGCTAGAATGTCAGGGAGGGAACAGGGGCTAATATCTGGGGTCATAAATCAGACTGGACTTTGGGTCAGAGTTCATCTGTTCCTAACTCAGTCACTGAAAATCTCAATTTATATTCCTTGTTTCCTTGTGTTCTTCATGCTTCTTAGCTCTTCATCAACATCCAAAGACAAGGTCAAAGTTCCCCCTCGCTAAGCATCTCACAGATTGAGATAAAGACAATAGGAGAGAACGCTATGAGCACAGCAGCTGAGATGACCCACACAGACGCAGGGGGAACGTGTCAGCTGACTAAGTGTCAAACCGGTTCAATAAAGGGCCTATGTATACAGGTTCACTTTTACCTTGGAACAGACTGATTGATTAGGTCACTAATTGGTTAGGATCTCCCTTCACCTGGCCATCTAGGTCTTAATTGGTCTGTAATTGAAGGAAAACACCCAAAACCAGCATAGGCCCTCTGTGAAACCGGTTTGACACCTGTGGTAAAGATGGTGGTTTAGCTGGTGGTTCTGAGTCTGTAACCACAGCCCTTAGCACTCCACTGTATGATCTGAGCCGAAAAACACAAAATCTTATTCCTCAATCATTGTGAAATTAATTTCATTTCTTGTCCTCCTCATATCCAAATTACAGCTGTAATTTCTCGAGTGCCTGTAAATATCTGAGACTGAGAGAATTTCTTGACGGTTCTGAAGGACAGTGTTTCATAAACTTCTTCATTTACTGCCTGTACCAGTCTGGAGTACACCTGACGCAACCCTTTGAGCTACTTTTACCTATATATCCTATGGTCTCATGAGACCCCTCTAGTATTCCCTTTGGATCTGCCAGGTACCGCCAGGGGTCCTAGTATACACCTGGTGAGGAACACTGCTAGGCCACCGTGTTCTTTCCACTCGCATGTCGCCCACTCATGTGTGTTGAAACCGGGATGCAAGAAAAAATGAATTGTCCCACCTCAACAGATCAATCGAAAACTAGCCCAATATGGTAAATGACGTGAATCGGCAGCATTTGCGTTCGAGAAAGAGCCACAGCCACTGTATTTCAGCGAGCGAGAGCGCGCAGCGGCTGGGTCGGACGCAGGGGAGGGTGCCGCTGCTATTAAAAGGGGATCTATTCTGTGGGAGGAAGGGGTGATAAATATCACAAGGTCCACGGCGCTGAGTAACCACTCGTTGATCGTCACTACATCATCTCTAACGACTCACTGTGTAACTGTCTGGTCTCACTGTCTGGCTTTCCTGTGCTGATAGTTTCAGAAAGCAGCGGGGTCGCTTTTCCCCTGTCGCCATACGGGTGGACTTCTTTCTCTGTTCTCCTGCGTTTTCCTGGATATATTTACATTGCGCACGGACAGGCAGCGTTGTCGAACAGCGGGTTCTTGCCTCTTTAGCCCTGGGCCGCATCGAGGGAACTATGGGGAAAGATTATTATAAAATCCTGGGGATCGCGAAAGGAGCGGCCGATGAGGACATCAAAAAGGCATACAGAAAACAGGCTCTGAAATGGCACCCGGATAAAAACAAGGCCGCTAATGCCGAGGAGAAATTTAAGGAGATCGCAGAGGCGTATGAAGTTCTCAGCGATCCCAAGAAAAGAGAGATATATGACCAATATGGCGAGGAAGGTAGGCTAACAAGCATCCTCCACACGATACAATAGTCATATTTTTACCGTTTATCTTTTATCTAAATTTCATAAATCATATGCGATATTGTGTAATTTCATCCACCCCATTGTAGAGATTTTTGTACTTTAATCTTCCAAATTGCCAATATTGCTGTAATTTTATCCATCCCATGGGTTATACGCGTATTTGTAGGTATTTGTACCCCTATCGGTAAACGCACATACGTACAAGGTGTTGCTGTGCGTATAATATAGGCTAATTGTCTGCGATCCAGTTAATACAGAATTTGTATTGTTATTCACCAAATCGAATAGAGAAGACCACCGCATTTCAGAATCATTTAATTTCTCCATAAAATTTATTTAAGCCCTAAAAATAATACGATAATACGCAGTTATTTCCCTGTTGTCATGGTGACATATCATATCTGCCAGGTCCTATTACTCAGATATAACTCCTGGCAGAATCAACATAAAGCCTATAGCAGGAATTCTTTCTAAATGTTTTCATGTCAGATTGTACTGTTCCTAGGCCTACTGCATCATACAGTAGTTAATATTCATTTTGTGAGTAAGAAGCCAGTTTGCAGTTCAAGGCTTTGTAACCATGGTATCAGCTGGTCGTAACCATGGTATCATCTTGTTGTAACCGTGGAATAAAATGATTGTAACCAATTTAGGCCTATCAGTTGGTGGAAGGAGCAAATTGGCTCTATGACACAGGATATAAATGGAGATCCGATTTAGTGTGTTAATTACATGCGCATATAAACTACTAATAACATCACCGTACTAATAATAACACCGTACTATCACCTTACTATCCGTCTATTAAACCACTGCTATTCAATTCAAGGCCTGGAGGGCCGGAACTCTTCAGACTTTAGCTTTTATCTGGTACTTCTTTTACATTATCTTGTACAGTGTCTCAACCAGTCAGAGGACACAAAACATAAGTATGTTGGCCCTGTGGGATGATAGTTAATTAACCCTATCTTTTTCCCAATAATCCTGCCTTGTCGGCAGATCTGCGAATTAACCCTATCTTAAACCATATGTACTCAACCCTCTTCCTGGGGACAACCAGATGTTTCACAGATTTGTTGTAGCCCTGAACAGGCACATTAACTTATTACAGGCTTGATGACTAGCTTACAAGTCTAATTAGGTGTGACGTTTCAGGGCTACAATGAAACTGGAATATCTGTGGGTCCTCAGGAACAGGGTTCAGGACCTGTCTTAAACTTGAGTTTGTGTTCCAGTGCATCCATTGTAGCAGCTTAGATTTAAATATTAGTAATTTAACAGACACTCTTATTCAGTGCAACTTGCTGTTAAGTACAGGGACATCCCCCAGGGTTAATTCAGGGTTAAGTGCCTTGCCCAAGGACACAACAACATTTGGCACAGTCACAAGTCAAATTGTTTTATAGTAATTTACTCATTACTTTCATTTAAATATTAACATCACCTAATAAGATGGGTGGGCACAATGCCATTGCACGCAATGGCGCACACGCAGAAATAGGCCTATCTAAACACAAGCATGTTTACAACAGAAAAGTACACAACAATCAAACAACTATTGAAAAAAACTTTATTTATTTATTTCTGGAAATCATCTCGTGACCCCCACCCCGCTGTCTCACGACCACCCGGAGGGTCGCGACCCCTACTTTGGAAACCACTATTCTATATAAACAGGTGGTCTATATAAACTGGTGGTCTATATAAATGAGTGTGTACTATAGGAGATAAATGGGTGGTTTATATAAACTGGTGTGTACTATAGTAGGTAAATGGGTGGTCTATCTAAATGGGTGTGTACTATAAGAGGTAAACAGGTGTCTACTATAAGAGGTAAACAGGTGTGTACTATAGGAGGTAAACGGGTGGTCTACAGTTCCCATAAGTTGGATTATACAGTATATTATTTATATATATTAGGTCCCAGTTCATCATGTATTATACTTTACATTGTATATTATAATATACAACAGGTCTCAGTACATCATGTATTATACTTTACATTATAAATTATTATACATCAGGTCTCATTACACCATGTATTATTTATTACATTATTTATTATTATATATCTCAGTTTTCAGTACATCATGTAATATTTATTATGTTGTATAAAAACTACTAATAAATATAGTATATTATTATATACATTATCTGAATGGTTGATGATACTTTCTAATTTCCTCTCAGGTCTGAAAGGAGGCGGCGGCCCGGGAGGGGGACCGGATGGCCAGGGCAGCAACTTCACCTACACGTTCCACGGTGACCCCCATGCCACGTTCGCCACCTTCTTCGGCGGCGCAAACCCATTCGAGATGTTCTTTGGCCGCAAGGCCAACGGACGAGGCCCAGGCGGAGACGATGAGGACATGGAGGTGGACGGCAATGACCCGTTCGGTTCTTTCACCTCGTTCAACCTGAACGGGTTTCCTAGGGAGCGTCACGTGGGCGTAGGCGGGGCACAGAGGAGGAAGCAGGACCCGGCCATACACCACGAGCTGCGCGTGTCACTGGAAGAGGTGTTTCACGGTTGCACTAAGAGGATGAAGATCAGTCGCAAGAGGATGAACCCTGACGGACGGACAACGAGGACGGAGGACAAGATACTGACCATCGAGATCAAACGAGGCTGGAAGGAAGGTACCAAGATCACGTTCCCTAGAGAAGGGGACGAGTCCCCCAACACCATCCCAGCTGATATCGTGTTCGTCATCAAGGACAAGCCACACCCACACTTCAGGAGGGAGGGGTCAGACATTGTGTACCCGGTGAAAGTTAGTCTACGACAGGTGAGATTTGATAGCCTGGGAGAACCCTGACGGACTTCCGTCAAATTTAGATTTGCTCTGCAAGTCAGTCTGGCCAAGAGCCCATTCAAGCCCATTTCCAATTTTTCCAAATCGAGGCACCAATCACAACCATTGAGGCGGGCTTTATACGATGACGATATCGCAGCTTTATACTGTCATTGGTTGAAGCAGACAATTACAACGATGGCTGCTGCAATGGAACATCCGCAAATCACTATTTCGAATCAGCTATCGCGTCTGTTGTAAGGGATTTGAACGTTTCCTTTTTGTTAAAACCAAGCAAAGAACAACACTCAAAGCCTTCATATTATAAAAAAGATGTTGTCGTCGTCTTACCGACTCGATTCGGCAAAGGTCTGATATATCCAATTGCGCCAAGAGGCATTTGAGCAACGTCTGTTGGTGACGCCCCTTTGGAAATGGGCTTTGAATTAACCTTGCCCTTTACAACTGAAAAGGGTCTGGTGTCAACCAGGCTATAGAATTGAGGTTTGGGCTCGGTGAGTCTCGGCAGGCGGCCAACATTATTATAGAAGAACGCTCTTATGTGATGTAACAACCTGTGGAGGAAGAAATCGGAGAGGAGCACTGGACAAGTGTGGAGAGACAGAAGGCTTCCTGCCCACGCTCCACCAGTGTGTCAAAACTACTTATATGGTTGCCTCTCTCCACTCACGGTTCTCATCGTGACTTCAGCCCAGTCGTGCACTCATTATTTCTGAGTGGAACACAGCAACGTGCCTGTAGCATCACGGTGTTCCCAGTCAGCCCACTGTGTCCTATTTAGTGCAGTACTTTTGAATACGGTCTATAGGGGTCTAGTCTACAGTAGTGCACTATTAAGGGAATAGGGTATTATTTGAGAAAAGTCATGGATAAGTTGTTGGATATTAAATGGAAACAGCTTTAAGTCACAGTGTTACTAATTAAAAGCTGAGCACAGGTCTCTTAAAAAAATATGAAATTTGAGCTGTGTTATATAACCAAGTGAAATAACATGTTGAAAATGAATGGAAATACATTTAACTGTACATTTATCAGTGATTCATAATAATAATGACTAAAATAGGACGTTAGATATTGGTGTGTAGGTGTGTGGGTGTAGGTGTGTGAGTGTGTGTTGCAGGGTATCCTACAGTGTGTTAATCTGTTCTACATGCTAACATTTTATAAAGGCTCTGGTAATTGCAGATGTATGTCTGAGTGTGTGTGGGCATTCTGTTATACACTCATTGGGACGCTCTCTTTTCTGATTGCAGTCACTTTGCGGGTGCTCTGTAACCGTCTCTACGATAGACGGAAAGACCTGCAACATGAAGATAACGGACGTGATCAAGCCAGGGATGAGGCAGATTGTGGCCGGACAGGGCCTGCCGCTGCCGAAGAACCCAGAGCAGAGAGGCGACCTGGTGGTCGAGTTTGATGTGAACTTCCCAGAGACGCTTCCCACCAATGCGAAGGACGTACTGAAAAGACACTTACCTGCCTCCTAGGACAGCAGGCAGACACAGACAGACAGGTTGTTGGCATGGAGACACACACACACACCTAGAAGTTAAGAAAGCGGCGATGTGATAATGCAGCGGGTTTACACTTTCCTTTCTCGTCGCCGAATATACAGACTCACAGACACACAATATCGGGCGCACACACACACAGACATACACACAATATCAGACACACACACACAGATGCGGACACACAATCGGACAATAATACTGACAGCTCAAAAATGGAGCCCTTTTCAAAAAAGGTGCAATTTGTATTTTTATCTATTTTGTGTTTTTTTTTAAATACATTGCATGCTCCTTCATAAGTGCCAGTAAATGTGTTGATATCGGACAGTAAACCCTTAATTACGCGGGTCTCTTCATGGTTGTCTCATGCTCCTGTTTTCCCTCTTCACCCTCCTCTTACTCATTCTTTTATTGTTTAATTGGTCACTACGGTCACATGGTCACCTTATTGAAATGTCCGAGGTCCTCCAAAAACACAGTGTTTACAAAAAGGAAAGCTCACCTTGTCTGACATGTCAACACCAGTCCCAGACAAACTGTTCTTCAGGCCTGCAGAGGATCATCTGGATGAGGGCTCTTCCTGTTTAAATAGATTGTCCTTTATTTGTTTGCAATGGGGGAGTTTTATCTGAAAAGTTTCAGGTGGAGGATCATGTGACAGATGTGTATCTTTAACAAAACTTCTTAGGCATGATGCAAAAATATTTATTGCTTTTATAAACTGGTTAACAACATCATTAGAACTATAAAAAGTATGTTTTGTACAGTGTTGGGGAACGTTACCTTAAAAGTAAGTAGTTACTTTACTTAGTTACTTTTTCGAACTAGTACCTATATATAGATTACGTAGCTGCGTTACTCTTTATTTAAAGTAACAAATTAAACTAATTTTCATTACTTTTTAAAATGCTTTTAACATATGCTTTTTAGTGTGTATAGGTTTAGTATCATATAATACTCATTGGACAAAAAATACACATTCATTAACCTTCCCAAGTATTTAAATGATATGAATGAATTTCAATGGTAGGTTAAATAAGAAATAATTCATATTTACAGAAACAACCTGAGAGCAATTCTTGTTAACTGTCTTGCTCAAGGACAGAATGATGGAGGCTTAAATATTTGACTCCTAGTAATGCTACTGTAACTAATGGAGACACATGGGAATACATTGAGCAGGCCTGAACCAGAAGTTGAGTCTAAAGGGTACAGTTTAGATCTGTTGGGTGGAAGAATTATAGGCATTCTGAACGTGAGTTTATTGGCATAAATACACACGTTCTAAATGCATGTTTCCTGAATCATTGCACACCTTATGCATGTAAAAAAAACAAGGGAAGACGACAACAATATGAGTTCTCGTCACCTGTTAATGCACATTTGACCTTTTCTGTTAAATTATGCACATTTTCAAAGTGTGTTTATTTAGAATAACCAGCCAAAATATCACTTGAAAATGACATACCTCCATTTCGGTTCAAAACCTTTGAGTGATACGAACGAGGACAAGCTTTTTTTCCCTTCCATCTAGACAGGTGTTTGCACCTGACGCACAGCTCACAGGACACATATTTTTCCTCCCTGCTTTTTGATAATTTTGAAATAATGCAAGTATTTCCAGCTGTTAAAATGTAGGCTATGTATTCTTCCATTTCGCTACCTCCAATTCACATATTCATTTCTATTTAAGTGCGGGATCTCTTTCCTTTTTTATTGTAGTGAAGGCACAGTAAATACAGATTGAAAAAACAAAAATAGATATTAACTTGTGTTCTAAAACAGAAAAGGGGAAACTATATTGTAAATGTAAGTAATTGTCTCGTTTTAAATGTACTGTAGCCTAACAAAAAAATTAATTACTTGAATTGTGAAACTAAGTAACATTAGGTTACTTATTACCACAGAAAAGTAGTCTGACTACTGTAACAAGTTACTTGGTGATGCGTTATCCCCAACACTTGAGTTTTGTCCCACCCCTGATATGTGTGTTGTGCCACAGTTTTCCACCAATAAGCAAGCAGGATCCAAACTACCCAGTTTATAATACAATATAAGACATTATATATGTGTATATTATATGGAGTTACAGATAATTGTACCCTGAAACAAGGCAGAGGTCGAGCTCCTTGATAGGGCTGTTCTCCATTATCTGAGCCAAAACCATTGCCAACAAAGTATTGAAAATATTTTCATAATAAAAACTGAATGATATTCATTGAAACGTTCTCTTAACTGGATGCACTGATATATGGTAGAAGGTGTCACTGCAACCTTCCATGGACGGGTAATAACTGAGTGAATATAGCCAGCCGGATCTGAGTATGTGTGAATGACTGTCTACCGCAGCTGTAACTATGAGTGGATGTTAAGGTTCATGCATAACTTTGTAACTAGCACAGGGACTTTGTTTTACGGTTCCACCAGGGGGCGCCACATGACTCAGCAACAACCACAGTCCTAGTGGAAGCAGAGAGTGGTAAGGCTTTTAACTGAGGCAAATTCAAAATGGCCCCCAATTTCCCAATGTTTACAGTGAAGTTTGTTTTCAAGAAGAGTAAGCTGCGTCTGACAAGGGAAGAGGTGCACCATGCACCAGTGATCAATCAATCAATCAGACTTTATTTATAGAGCACAGTTCCAACATAAAATGTACCTCAAAGTTTTGAACACGCAAGTTAATGAGAGTGAAGATAACATAGAATACATATTTACATAAGGGACCAATTTACATAAATAAATAAGTAAAATCATATTTATTAAAATTTCCAAGGCAAAATATGCACCATTTTATAAAGCAAGGCTAAAAGGATATATTTTAAGATATTTTTAAAATGTCAATGGTTTCTGCATTCCTCAGATTATCAGGCAGACTGTTACAAACGACAGGACCATATAGCTAAAGGACAGGACCATATAACTAAAGGACAGGACCATATA
>JACXGM010039445.1:0-10577 GCA_016801145.1 Umbra pygmaea
GGTAGTTGCTATGCAGACGCATTTATAAATGATCGCTGGTTCAACAATTCACATGGTTATACCATGAACACCGCTAGTCACACTATAGAATTTGCGTACACGAAGTCAGACCAGACGTGAGATTTTATCGCAGCCTACGATCACGTTCAAATTGATAAATCCCTTGCTTTTCGTAGGAATCACCGTACGCCCGTCGTACACCTGTTTTAGGTCGTACGCACGTTTCATAAATGAGGGCCCATATGTCCACCCTGCACATCACAGCACTGCTTAAAGTCGGAGAAAGAAAGTTGTGAACTACGGACTGAAGAGAGGAGAACAGATATCTTCAACAATTTCTGGTCCATGCCCTCCTGGGAGACATGCAAGCTGTATATCCAGACTCTAGTTGAAAATGTGCACATAAAACAGAAGAACGGTGGTGTTGTATCAAGGAGAACAACATCCCTTTTATACCACCTGCAACTGGCAGATAGATGTAAACTACCTGTGTGTAAGAATCTTTTCTTTTCAACACGTGGCATCGCCCCCAGAACCATCGGATCATGGTTAACTGTGGACATGAAATCCAAAACTGATCGGTGTAATCCCAAGAACAACAAGACTGGCCCACATGTGCCCATATCATATGTTGACCAGACCTTCCTGAAAGAATGGCTCTCTGGACTGCCTAGAGTCCCATCCCATTACTGCCGTCAGGTTCCCTCCTATCAGAAAAAAGAAGTTCCTGGAGCCGGAACAGTTCTAAGTGATCTTCACAAGGAATATCAGAAAGCTGCTGGTGAAAATGGAGCGCGTGCTGTGAGTGAGATATATTTTCGAAAAGTGTTCACTGAGCAGAATTACTCTGTGTTCATACCAAAAAAAGACCAGTGTGATGTATATGTCAGCGCCAAGGTAGGAAATAAAGATCAGGATACCCTTACTACTCACTTGAAATTAAAGGCTCAGGCTCAAGCTGAAAAAGCTAAGGATAAAAAGGAGTCCAGTGACAAACTTTCAGTGTGGACAATAGACCTTCAATGTGTTCTTTTGTGCCCCCAGACGAAAGCAAGTACAATGTATTACAAAACTAAATTACTGATTCACAACTTTACTAGCTTCAACATGAACAACGAAGATGGATATTGTTATGCTTGGGAAGAGCATGAAGGCTCCCTTAGCAGTGAGGTTTTTGGCCATCTGCAGTCCCAACACTTCGAATCAATCCTAGAGGCCAAGGGAAACATTGAGAAAGTCATTGTCTGGAGTGATGGCTGTGGATATCAAAATCGGTGTGGTGCCATCAGCAACACCTACCTTCATCTGGCCATGAAGCATGGTGTCACCATAGAGCAGAAGTTTCTGGTTGCTGGGCACACACAAATGGAGTGTGACTCAATGCATAGCCTCATTGAGCGGCGCATCGTCAAAGAAATTCACACTCCACGTGATTACACTGTTATCTTTGAGACTGCACGAATGCATCCATCACCATACAAGGTGACTCAGCTATACCACAATGACTTCATAAGGTTATCTGGGGCCTATGTCACCAATATTCAACCAGGTAAAAAGGTTCGTGTCCCCACAGTTCGTGGCCTCCGGGCTCTCCAGCACTTGGCTTATGGTCAAATCCGGTACAAGTTGGATTTTGAGTCTGAATGGGAGGACCTGCCTCAGCGAATCAACATCCCCAAAGATCCATTCCACTGGGTCCCACTCTTTCCTGCCCAATTGCCCATTACTCTCAGGAAATTCAATGACTTGCAGGCAATGAAACCAGTACTACCAAGAGTGGCCCACCAGTACTATGACAACCTCCCTCATCAATAGACAGTGTGAAAATGAGTGTGCACAGCACCTGAGTGGAACTTGGTTGGAAAGGAAAAGTGGTTAAGGTTAGACATTAAGAAACAACTTGGTTAAGTTTGGCAAGTTACACATCTTGGTTATATTTAGGAGAGTAAAACAAATTTTGTTATGTTATGTTTGCATTATGTAACAGAAAAAAATGCCTAAGTCATGGCATATTCTGCCTAAATCACTTTTATTTGTTAGGCAATTGATGATGGATCTTTTTCTTTTTGCATATTTGTTCACACATCTGGTTGAATGTACTGTTATAATATCAATAAAAAATAATAATGTGATTTCTAAATATTGTGTTTTTTCATGTTTTCCAAAAACATTGAAATATGACTTAGGCAAGTATGCTATGAGACTAACAAGTTGCAATATCTAGGATGTAATCATATGCCAAATTATAATATTTGATTGAGTTTGGATAAAATGGTTAGAGTTAGAGAGTTAGAGAATATATTGTCCATGTTCGCTGAATGTCTAATCCCCACCCTCTGAATGAATATTGCATAGTTTGATTAAACAGTGATAGTTGCCTGAACTGGTCTTTAGGAAACTAAAACCATCCTCCCCTGACCTCAACCCTATTTAGAACCTTTGGAGCATCCTCAGGCAAAAGATCTACAGTATTAGGGTGGGAGGCAGTTCACATCAAAACAGCAGCTCTGGGAGTCTGTTCTGACATCCTGCAAAGAAACTTAGTTCAATGGATGCAAGAATTGTGAAGGTGATAATAAAGAAGGGGTCATATGTGAACATGTAACTTTCCCTGTTAAAATGTGTTTGATTGAAATAGCTTCTGATTTTAGTTAAAATGACCTCCTAATGCTGCAAATTCAACAAATGAACATTTTCAGTTCTTTACAACCCATAAAATGTTTTAAAACTCTGTTTAGCATTATAATTTGAAACAGTTCATTTAGAGTTTCTTATTTTTGAAAGAAATACTGTTTTCATTGGGTAGTTTGTTCAATGAAATTTGACTTATACCCTAATGGTTGGTCACTTGAAAACTATATTAACTGTCATTTGCATCCACTATTTAGGAAAATCTGTGTAAAATATCATTTGAATAATAATTTGAAACGTGGCGTAGTAGTGAAATTGTTTAGTATTAAATTGTAGAACATCATTTTTAAAATAAGATTTAAAAAAATAAAAAATTAATTAATCCACTGCTAATATGCTACAGTGGGGAGAACAAGAATTTGATTCACTGCCGATTTTGCAGGTTTTCCTACTTACAAAGCATGTAGAGGTCGGTAAACTGTGAGAGACGGAATCAAAAACTAAAATCCAGAAAATCACATTGTATGATTGTAAATAAATATAAAATACTTGTTCTCCACACTGTTTGTATAACTTTAACATTCATAAGTGACTAGTGGTAATGTCCACTTTTGGTTAAGAGACTCAAGTCTTGACTGAGACTCCTATAAAAGGACTTGTGAACATCTCTGCTCTTTCCATGACTTAATCTTGCCCATTTAGCTTTGAAATAATATTAAGAGATCACTGCAAAAATAAATGTCTGGTTTTACTATTGATAGTATGTGTTTGGGGGATTCCATAAACTACTGAAAACATTTCACCCAGATTCTAAATAAAAGTATTGACATTCAAAGTATACATTTGCAGAAAAAAAATATTAATATTACAAACAAAATAAATAGGGTGGCAATGGCTCAGTGGGGCAAGTAGGTTGTCTAGCAACCGGAAGGTTGGTGGTTCGATCCCCGGGTCCTCCTGACCAAGTGTCGAGGAGTCCATTGGCAAGACACCTAACCCCAGCTGCTCCCGACTAGCTGACTGTCGCCTTGCATGGCTGACACTGCCTTCAGTGTATGAATAGGTGAATGTGAGAAAGTGTAAAGCGCTTTGGTGGCCATTGTTGGTCAGACAAAATGTGCTATATAAATGCAGTCCATTTACCATTTAATTGTAAATTAAAATGAGTTCAGAAATCAATATTTGGTGAAATAATAATAATAATTTATATTAACAATTATTGGCTTTCATGCATCTTGGCATGCTCTCCACCAGTTTTTCACATTGATGCTGGGTGACTTTATGCCACTCCTGCTGCAAATATTTCAAGCAGGCTTGGGACCATCCATCTTCCATCCATCAAATAACAGAGGTATCATTGGTGTTGATTTAAGAAAGCTGTAGATTGAATGCCCCTGCTACTGAGATGTTTTTTTTAACTAAATTTCTCTTAAATGTATGCAGTTACTGTAAGTTGCTGTGGATAAGAGAATCTGCAAAATTACTAAAATGTAAATGTAAAATGTTTGGACCTTTGCTGGGTAGAAAACCTGCATGACTGGACCTCTTTGAATTGTAATTGAACACACCTGGTGTAGAGAAACATCTGAAAGTCAGCGAACTGACCAGATGCATTATAATGTGACATTTGAAGAAATATTTATCTGATGTAATTTGCATTAACCATCCTGATAGTCACATAATCGAGGAATTAGGCACGGCACTTTTCACGACACAATTTTGTATTATATCAATTTTTATCTGGATTCTATTTATAAACAGAAAGGTTTTTCCTCTTAATGGTGTCATTAACATTTAATATAACCTGTGTTTTAAATATAGAATTAATGGGAATAATAGTGTAAGTAATCTCCCAACAGGTGTTCACTATTTAAAGCTATCCTTCCTATTTCCAATAAACAATCTCAGAGCAACCATAAACTTTTTTAAAACCCATCTGATATCCGTGCTGGGAAGAGTTAAGGATATTACAATGGCTTTTCTCCTGGATTACTTTGCCTTTTTCAGAAAATCCCTATATTCTTACGTAAATCCTTTTAAACATAAATTGACTCAATCATCATATTATTCATCTGGGATTAGAAACACACCGGATAGGTAAAAAGCCCCTTCATAAACCCAAGATGATGAATGGACTGTTTCTCCCAAATAGTATTGGGTTGCTGATGCTTTGTTGTTCATTATTTTGGTGTTCAACTTGCATTAGATGTAATGGGAACATCACATTCCAGCTAGAGCAATATTTTATGAAAATCAAGTGAGCTGATCAACATATACTACTCGGCATTCTTTAACGAACACTGTATTTCTTCCTATAGTACTGTATATGGTAGGATGCATTCATATCTGAGGTTGAACCTACATTTTAATTAGAATTGCAATGGAAAGCACACAGCAAACAGTTTTAATTTGATTGTTCTTGACTTTTATACTTCCCTAATACTGTATTAAGAGTACAGTTAACATATTAAGGGAAGTAATAGTAAAGTATGAATGCACAATTTAAAGAATAGTAACACTTCGTTTTAACAGTGCATCTGTAGATGCTATACTAATTACACACTAAATAATATTTCACCTATTTATTAACCCTACACTTAACTATCATCAGTGTGCGTCTATAATTGAATAATGTTCTGTAGAGGCTGTTATGCAATTATGAGAGATGAATTATAGGAATTAATTGAAGGCCATTAGAAGAACAAGGTTCAAATCTGCAATATATTTAACACAAATCTAACCATACTTTCTTTTTAAATGTAGTTTACCTTCATTCAACCAGGCAAGTTATTCTCATTTCCAGCAATTGCCTGGGGAGAATTGGGGGGAGGGGACAGGATGAATGAGCCAATTGAACATTAGGGATGATTACGTTGCTATGTTGGTATGAGGACCAGATTGGAAATTTGGTCCTCATACCAGAAATATCCTGCTCTGCATGGTGTACTGGTTGCTTCTTCACAGGAAAAGGACTGTACGTTACAGTGGGCAGGGGTTCAATCCAGGTCACAGCATTTCGAAATATGCCCAGAGCTCCAGAACGGGGTGTGAAAAACTGGTACAGTGATGCCAAATATGTGAATATGAGTGCAATTGTGGAAGGATACTTGGCAAATGTGTGATACCTCTGCATACTGACTGAAGGCTTCCATGTTGCATGAACAGTGTGATTAGAATTGCCTGGCTCAATATGATGTTTTGTATTTTTATTCCCTTGTGTAATTCATGTGTAATTTATATGTAACTTTGTGTCATCTTGATTGTTTTTATATTGCCCAGGTCGCAGTTTAAAATGAAAAAAAACTGTTCTCAACATTCCCACCTGGTTAAAACCCTCCAGGGTCTGAAGGGGTTTAGGTCCGCCTGGCACAAGGTTGACCTTTTGGCCTCTGGAAAGGTCATACTTTGACCTACAGTGAAGTACCTTATAGTTCTGGATTCAGAAGAGTGTAAAATCTATATTGGCATGCCCACAGGGCTCCTGAACCAGTGTGACAATGTTTGGGGGACATATTTCTCATTATTTTCGTATACATTTTTAAAAACCCAGCCATGTTCCCCTTCAAAGAAATTATGTTTTTTGGGCGGAATGATGTCCTACCTTTTCACTTCCTGTTTCCTGTTGGTTTATATGTAAAACAATTGACTCGCCAAAAAAGACAGATCAGAGACCCAATGTTCAGCACTGATAAACCCACATAAAGACATCTACATGCATTATTCACAGCTGGATCTCCTCTTTCCAACGTTACCAAGCATTAGCTTCTTGCATGTCCAATACTGAGGGGGGAAAATGGATACATAATTATGTAACTGACCACTTTTCAGATAAAAACCTGGTTACCTTGAACTGTATGTATACAGATATACACGTCAGCACATATCAAGTGAAATATCTGTAGACCAACTGTGGCAATTTCTGCAATATGCTTGGAACAATCCAGCAGCTGATTGTATTATAAAACTGCTTGTTAGTGTCAGAATCCAGGCAAGTGATCGAGGGTGAATCCAAAAGCAGATGAACACGAGTTAAGCGATAACAATTATATTTATTTATTGAATGAATGAGGTCAGGGTTATGGTACGTAGTGCTGGATAAACAGAGGTAGTAATGTGACCAGTAGTGTTGAGACCAGGTGAGTGAGATCATGGGTATGATATCCAGGTTACTGAAGACCAGGTATGTGTAATCCTGATGGAAGGATACCAGGTAGGTATGTCCACTGGACCAGAAGGCTGGAGCTCCAGAAGAGAGGAGAGAAACCAGGTGAGTGAGGATTTGGGATTATCAACACAGATTATGGAAATGAAGGTACTGAGAACCAGGGTTAGAAAAATAATAACTCAGAACCATAAAGGCACAGCACTCAGACTGGCAATTACAAAATTTACAAATTAAGAAAATGCACAGTGCTCAGACTGGCTGTCAGGAATGTGGGACGAGACTTGAACGCACTTGGTAGTACAATAATCCGGTGAAGACTGACTGCCATCATCTCCCTAATAAAGGGAGGGTGTAAATCAGCCCAGGTGTGGCAGAGGTTGCAGGTGCTAATGAATGTGTTGATGGGACTGGTGCTCAGGTACTGGTGCCTTCAGGAGTGCAGGGGAAAATGGGAACTGGTGCTCAGGAACTGGTGGACAAAACTGCAGGTTCCTGACAGTTAGTGTACCTAAGAGAAAGGATGCAATTTTAGGTAAAGTGGTAGTCATAATAGATAATTATTTGATTTTGTACTTACTTTTAATATTTCACTGTTTACTGATCTTTATTGTATTTGTTTTACGTTTAATAACTTCTCACTTATTGTCACAATCTCCACCCTCTGTGGAGCCTGAGTCGGTGACTCCATCCACCACCAACTCCATGTATGTGTTTCTGTGTCTCCTGGACTGTTTATGTCATATCCTGCATCCTCCAATAGATGTCTTGTTTGTCATCCACCGCACACACTGGTTATGCACCTATTAATCAGTGCATGAATTTAGTTCCTGTTTTTACCTTAGTCCCTGTCGGTTATTGTTATCAATTAACATTTGTATGTGTTAACCGCAAGTTCAGCGGAAGCTGTTCTACTACCTGAACCTGTGATTTTTGAGGAAATAATTCCTTGTTGGACTTTGGATACTCCCCACCCATGGGTGACAGGAAGAGAGTGGAAGTATTAATCAATTTCCCAGACCGGATTTTGGTTGGGGTTACGAGGCACTGAGCTGTGGGAGGTTGGATGGCTCAACTTATGGGCCAATACGACAGGGAGCCAAAAGGGAATCACTGCTTGTCTGGGAGTTTGACTGTTATGTGGACTGGAAACCCCTGAAAGTTCTTCCCCAGCTCCTAGTTCCACTAGCCAGGCAGCAGAGCCAGCAAGCATCACCTCAGCCACCAATCCCACTAACTAGGCAGCTTAGCCGGCTAACGGCGCCTCCACCACGAGTCCCGCCAGCTAGGCACTTTAGCTGGCTAGCAGTGCCTCAACCACCAGACCTGCTAGCTAGGCAGCTTAGTGGCTCCCCAGTTTCCAGTCCTGCTCCTGGACCTGCCACTGCAGACCAGCCCATCTCTGCAGAGGCCACAACAGCTCCAGCCTTAGCTGTCCAGTCTGCAGCTCCTTATGCTAGGACCAGCCCATGCCCATACTCCAGGCATTATCCCTGGACCTCAACTCGTCGCTGGCCATATATCCATCACCCAGACTGAGACACATCACAGAGCTACTCCGGACCCAGAGATTGCAGCCTGGATCGTTATGGATGTAGCCTTTTCTGGCTCTACAGCTGCAAGCCAAGCCTCATTCAAACTCAGTTCCTCCAGTGAGTGGTGGGGCTGCTCCTAGGGCGGGGGGGGCTGTGACATTATGACTACTTCCTGCTATGACCCAAACACTACATATTTGATCTTGCTTATCATTTCGATCAGTCTAGGCATCTACAGTAAACCATAAAACATATTTGTGTGCATATCCCTGTATTAAAAAAATGTTATCAAAACCGTTAAAATATCCAAAATACAATTTCTTTCTTTATCTTACAGCTTTATTCAGCCTTCACACTTTTCAAGGTATTCCAACTTGACTGATTATCATTACATTTGACCTGTAGGAGGATAGTTATATCAGATGTCATCGACACCCCATCCTTTAAAGACATTCTCACTCCACTCTAAGGAAATTTTTTTACCACAGATGGGTAGTGAAGTAGATAGTCCACTGTATTTATATATGTGAAGCATCATGTCTTTATTTCCAGCGGCTGGGCAGTGGAAGTCCATGGAGTGAGATAAGATCTTGCTATCTCATGCTTGACTATGGTAAATCCTTTTCCTAGTTCTTGTCACATATTAGTGGTGTAATGGAGAGAGGAGGACGCAAGCAGGTAGATGGTGTTGCTTATTTAATATGAAGGTTACTCGGACATATACAGACTTCGATACAGACTTGTTCACAATGAATAGAGACTTTAGTGACTAGAACAATGTTCAAAGAATATTTATCTACAGAGCTCTTATCCGCAGCACCGAACGTGTGAATACTCTCTCTCTTAGATAATAGGCACACTAAACAAACGTCTCTCCTAATTACTTACATTGAAGGTAATAAAGTCCATACAGTGAAAGTCCGGAAGCCCAAACAACGGTAACGTACATATATGACAACTAACACAGCACCGTATACATCAGACGTGACTTCCTTACAATGATCCACGCCTCTCTCTTGTGGAGGTTGCTTAAATACTATTTTCTAACCTAACTAAAAGGACACATGTTTGTAATCATTAATTCTTCCCCACCTATACAATATTAACCTAACCTAAACTCCTACCAGCAACCTACACTAGAGAGAGGCGTGGCCAACACCTAAAGGAACATTTACACGTGTAAAAGGAGAAACTAAACCAACATGCAAGCACTGAATAAGAACACAACATATAAATCAAACTAAACATCACTCTTCAACTCAACATATTATTAGAGTCCATGTCTCAGTCCATGTTCACCCCTGCCATCTACTGGGCAAGGGTGACAGTTCTGCCTGCACAGTTTTCCTAGCCTCCCATTGGAAATAACAGCTTGTGGGCTATCTTGATTACAAAAACATAAATACAATTACTTTAATGAAAACATTAAAACAGAGAAAATTTATATTTGTTTCAGGATAAACTATACATTTCTGTAAATGTTGTGCCCCTGAATAAATGGGGAGAGGATTAACCACAGAAAACTCACTGATGTTTCCCCACTGCAAACTTTATGTCAAATCCTGATAATATAATATCAATAATTTCCTTCATATTTGTTACACTTGACAATAAACATTTTTTTCAACACAGTGTTGTTCACATTCTTTCTTCAATGTACACAAATTCAACAATTGGTGACATATGCTACTAATAATGTACACTTATACAGTAATCAATCACACTATTTAAAGTGTACAAATGTCACCATTCTACAGTAGCTATAACAAAAATAATAATTTCCCCTCATAATGTGAGTTACGTGCCTTGTACACATGTGCCTCAAATAAAATGGAATGTAAAACTAGAAACAAGGCTAACACCGTCATTTATTGGGTTATATATACATGTCTTATATGTCCTTAAAGCTTAGAATCTTGGAATTCTAGCAAATATCTCGGTTTTAGTATAGCTATAAAATTCACAACGTTACGACTACTTAATGTCAGCTACGCGTCTTGAAAAAAAAACATGTTTTTTTCACTTCATAGTAAATACATTAATCTCTTCAAACTCACGATGCCGGCCGCGGGAGAGTTGGCCCAAAAGGTGAATAGAATCATTGCTCACAAGTGCAGATTTAACTCTGCATATACATGGCTTATATGTACAGAAAGCTTAGAATTTCACGAATTTAGCAAACATATCCGATTTACAATAGCTATAACAAGAATAAAAAGCCATGTTATTATGTGACTTGAGTGCAATGT